>JADGJH010000713.1:0-15074 GCA_027596945.1 Physocladia obscura
AATTGACAATAGTAAAGCAATTTATTTCTGTTAAAATTCAATATCTCAATATTTTCTAACACATTAATTACCATCATACAGAATCTTACATTTTTTAAAATTTTTTTTCCTTTTTTTTTTTTCGTGTGTGTGTGTATGTGTGTGCATCGTGGTGTAGTGAATTATTATTTATTTTGATAATATTTTTTTAATATTTATTTTTAATAATTTTGTATTTCACTATAAACAAAAAAAAAACAGATGGCAATGCAATACAGTGCTGTATGCCCAACAATGCTACACAACACACGCTATAAATGATCTCATGATACAATTGGCGATGTGACTGACAATGCTGTGTGCGACAAAGTAGATGGCACTTGACACTCAGTGGACCGCGATATTATTTGGTAATCTCTCACTTTGTTGTGTTGCTAATTGTGTTTTTGCTCCAAGTTTTATCACTGCGCATAAAAAAAGTTTCGATATTTTCATAAATCATATTGTCTTTTATTTTATATTTTCAAATCTTGGTGCTGTTGACGATTTTGTTTGAAAGCATCCATTCATAAGGATTCTTGCGTCTGCCAGGACTTTGGTTTCTGACTTTGACGCGTTCATCGAATTCCTCCAAATCAGCTTTAAATTGGTAAAATATACTGTAAGCATCCAGAGCCAGTGGTCCAAACCAATCGTAAGGACGCTATTTTTGAGAAATGAGAAAAATTAATTATAAAAGAATAAAATGCACGAATATGTGGAGAACTCACATCGCCCAAAAACACATCGTCTTTCTCATATGATGCCAAAGCTGAGATAAAGCCCAACCCGAGCAAAACCTCGTTTCTGGTTGGCAAGAAACTTGCCAAAGTTTCAGCTGTGGTTGAGTTGTCGCGGGTTTGAAGAGGAATCAGTTGAGTCTTGAATGGCCTGTTTGGAGGGTATCCGTATGTATCATATTGTGGGTAATTGAGTGTAGAGTGCTCTATTCAAACAAAAAAAAAAAAAACATAAGCAAACAGATAAATCCAACTAATAATAAGTGTAATAGGTAAAATTACGAGCAGAGGCAGTCCAAACAATCATTGCAACAGCCTCATACAACTCTTTTTTCTTTTCAAATTTTTCAGGAACGCCTCTTTCAGCATGAAACTGCGAGCTTTCATGTATCCAGGCTTGTAATTCCAAGTCCGCAACAATATCTGCATCTGTTTTATAAAACAAATCGACGAAACGGACTATGTGTTTAGAAATCACGGCAAACAAATCCCGCGCGTCTTCCGCCCACGGAAAATTTCCTGGCTGGTTCAGAACTGAAGTCGAAGTCGTGCCAAATCCTCGTTTTTCAAGCTGTGCCAGTGGATTCATTTCTATAAACGACCATTTTTTGTAGTTGTGGATGAAAAAATCTAGCAACGAGTTGCCAATGGACATGGCCTCATTAATTACATTCAAAAGGATTCCGCGGCCTTGAGCATTGACTTGCGGTGTGGAAAAAAAATGTGGGTCCAGGAGTTTCCGGATGGGATGTTGTGGAGAGAGTTGCCTCTTGAGAGCAAGGCCGAATGGCTCAAGTATGAGATGCGTCTTCAATAGATGTTCGTTTAGTTCGTGAACATGGCTGTCAGCAAGTCCGAGCCACATCTACCGAAAAAAGAAGGAAAAAAAGGATCAGTTGAATCCAGAACTTTTTTCTTTAAACTTTACCTTGGCGAGTAGCCAAGTGTTGTCTTCCTCGGCGCCATTATGCAAAGGATAGAAAACTTCCCCACTTTCATCGAGTTGAATCGCAACAGGAAGGAGACTTAATGATTCAGAGTCATAGTAAAATAGTGCAATAGGTGCTACCAAACTTCCTCCGGCAATAGAATCAGCTCCCACGAAGATGCTAAAATGTTTGACGAATGGTGACAGCTGAGTGCGATAATCGCAAAAGACAAAGGCACCTTTTGCAACTTCATCAGCGATGGATTTGTTTTTCAATACTGAAACTTTGGAAAGCTCCGAAATAGACAAGGATGGGAAAAAACTTCGCGGAAACTCGGCAATATTTGTAGAAACGGCTTGTATAGTGACTGGATTAACACCAGTTACAAATTGACTGCCAAAAACGGCATCTAATTTCCAATCCTCAGAAATTTCTGGCTTTTTCAAAACTGTGAAGAGTTCGTCAAGTTTCTCAAGAGAAGAAAACTATTTGGACAAAAAACAAATAAACTTGATTTCGAAAATAAAAATATAAAACTTACATTATGCTCAACAGTCAAAAAGTCCTTCACAAGTCCCAATGAAGTAAACTCTCGCATTAATTTATAAGGATTCATTGGATAAACTTCATCGCGTGGAAGATCATCGACGTTCCTACCCATTCCAATCGGCATATCTCGAACATTGTACTTTGGTGTATAAATATTACGCAACACATTTAAATCTTCTTCTCGGAGTTTTTTTATCAATGTTGGGACAGTGTCGTCATTGGAAACATGAGTCTAATTTTTTTGTTTTTGAACATTTTTCAATATTTGAAGAAGAAATTAACTTACCCCATTAAAAAAGACACGTCGATTCCTTGGCAATAACCAAGAATAAATTGGAAAGTACGCACTATCAGATCCGCGGCTCCCTTCCGGCAGTTTAATGGTTATTGTCTCGATAAACCAGCAACTGACAGGCGACAAGCCTTCTTCTCCTTGAACGTCAACAACCACTGCGTAAAGATGATCGTGAAGATGAAAATCAAAATTTTCAATGGCAAATGTATCCAATACTTTCGTTGTGTTTGTTATGTCAAAGGTCGATTCTGTTTGAATTACAAGAAAATGGTCAGAGAAGAAAAGTCAATGCTGGAAAACGTACTTGGAAGATTTTTCAGTTTTAATGGAGCTGTTTGAAGAACTTTGGCATTTGTGCCTTGAGAATCAGAGTGCAAAATAGTGACTTGCAAATTCGAAAAATCGAGGCCATAACACTCTCTGCTTGAAGTAATCTGATTAAATTTTAAAATAAATAATAAATAAATTAAAAATTTATCAGTATTATTATTATTATATTAAGTTAGGTAAAATTTAAACAGCAATGCAGACTCACTTCAACAAAGTATTTTTCCGTTAAAATATCAGGCTGCCTTTTTAAAACAGCGACCAGCTGGGTGTCACTCAAATGAGTCAGGGATGGTGAGTTCAAAACTTGTGTTGGATTGTTCAAGTTTTTCAAATAAATGCTGTTATATTCAGGCGTACGAGAACCGTCGGCATTCAATATTCGTACAAGTTTGTATTCCGAAGGTTCTCCATTGAATAGAGATGTTTTTCGAATAAAAATATTTGGGTTTTCTGTCGGAACAACCGAAAATGTCATACACCACTCCGGCATGTCGACTGTTATAGAATGGTGTGCTGTTCCAGCAATTTTAGCAATTGGCATGATTTCCGCGACACCTGATTCATCAAAAGTTGCCTTGTAGTGCACGTGAGCCACTTTTGAGATATTATAAAGCGCGCGGCCAGCAACAGTGTTGTCATACGTCCATGTACTATCAGCATACACTGGAAAGTAATAAGCATTTTCAGCATGACTCCAAACGCCATTTGCTAACGAGAAAACTTCGTCTGGGGATGGATTCCCGTCCGTATAAAAAGCACCATGAAAAGTAGATGGTACCATTGAGTGAACGTTATTTGAGTTGCCCGGGATAATGTGCGTGTCAATTTCAGCTGACTGTACTGGCACTAGGTCAAACTCGCGATTATCAATTGGCAAAGCTCTGCGTGGGCCAGTAAGACGGTACCATTCCCATTTTGCAATTTGCTCCGCGACATTTAAATAAACGGCGTTATTGTTAATGAGCTGTTTTGGCTTAACATAGTTTGCAGGAATTTTTTCTTCGAGAAAAAATGACTTGATGTGATCAATGGGAATCTTGCCATCGCGACCAAGAGTGTTCAGAAGGACAACGGATTCAACGGATGCCGTTACAAGCTGCTTGGTGTCAAAGAGAAGCTTGGGATTTCTTGCCTTGGAGTCTTGGTAACGTGTGAGCCTGAAATTAGTTAAGTCGTCTGAATCGATAAATTTTCCATCCAATGAAGCAGCAACCAAGCCTTCGACAAGGACTGGATCAACCTGCTGGTTGTTGCCTATGAAAAAGTCCTGGCGGGACAAAGAAACATCGTGTTCCATTTTGTTTGGAAAGTGCTTGGCCAGATCGTCCAGGTTGAGAAACGGTGTTCCGTCCTCAGTCACCTCGTCGCTTGTCCGAACGCCTTCGCCTTGGCTGTCTAGCGGATAAACCGCGTCGATCAGCACCGTCGCATCCATGTTGAACACCTCCTTCACGGCGTTGACAAGCATTGTGGGCGTGATGCCGCGTCCGTCGCGTGGAAGATAGCCGTGGTTGGCCAGCGTGTTGAGCGCGGGACACGGGCTGCGCACATCGCCCGGCAGTGGCGCCGCGTACTCGCCGACTTTGTCATCCACGTTATTAGCAAACGCAGTCGCTTTCCCGTTTCCATTTCCATCACTATTCACGCTCACGTTACCAGTTTCCTCAGGCACATCGGGTGTCGAAGTGCTGGGTGTACCGTTCCGCCCCCTCAGCCCCCAGCTCTTTCGACTGCCCCGACTTGTTGTTGTTGAAGTTGTCGATGCCAGTTGTTGCAGAATGTTCTTCATCTACTACCAAGTTTTTTTTTTTGTTTTTTCTGCTGCATTTCATTGATTTATTTGTGTTCAATGTAAATGTTCAAAGCCTTGGCATTCAGACTTTGCATCATTCTTGTGATGAGCAGTCCTAAAAGATTAAGTGTTTTCATATGAATCAATCGCGCGAAAAATGAGGTACTACACCAGAAAACGGTCGTTAGCCTTCTTTCAGTTTTTTGACTGTTAGAAAAATTTGTGACTGCGAAAAAAATCGCCTGGGAGGTTTTTTGAAGATTAGCTGTTGATCTTTGACAGACCAAAATTCATTCCATCATCCTCGAGTTAAATTTTCAAGCACACTTTTGGAAGTGAGAGTAATTCTTAATTATAGTTGCCAAATTTTCATCCGGAGGAAATAAGTGTGGAAAGTTTATTTTACTAGTATTCCGTTACCATTGTCTGTATCAAACTGACTATTCAAATTATCTTTCATTATGCTTATGACAAGATTTTTGAAAACGGGCTGATCAAATGACATGATTATGGCTTCCTTGATTCCAATCTCAATTGAGTTTCGAATATCGCCATTTATAACAGAATGCTTTTTATTGAACAAGTCAAATACAGCTTCCTTGATTCCCTTCTCAATTGCGCTTTGAATGTCGCGATTAAGAGTTGATTGTTGGTCATGAAAAATGTCGAATACAGCTTTTTTCAGCTCGATCTTGATGGTATCTTCAATAGTTTTGTCAAGATTACGGTTTGATTTTGATAAGTTCTGGAAGTGCCAAGCCGTCCAAGCATTCAACAGTTTGAAAAATACAAAACTGCAGGCAAGAACAGCTGTACCCAACTTCATTTCCGCCCAAACGGCTTTAAGCTTGCTTTCCACAAGATCGAGAGCAAAAACTATTGCTTCTTTAATATACGGCGGACAGATTTCAACTTCGATCCGAGTAGTTTTGATTTCGTCACTGGAAATTTGGTATTCGCATATACAATCGGCATCGTCGCTATCGTCCTTATTGCAAGTGTAAATGAGATTCAGGACTTTGCTTTCGACTTGCGATAAAGGCAATGCAAAGGAGTAATTGTACATGTGTCCAAGTTTAATTCCGTTCGTGCAATTTGAATCGCCAGCCACCTGGAGGTTTTTAAACAGCTGCGCAATCTGTTCGCCTTGAGCACCATTTCGAAATTCACTCAACTGATTTTCGAAGCTTTCGGGCAGTGCTGTTACGAGATTCCTTGCCATATGGCTCATTGTATCCTGAAGTGTCTTGTCGTAATGGATTGTCTTGTTGGACCAACTGAAACTTGAAATCACGCCTTCAATCATTGCAATTCCATCGAAGAATCTTTGCATTTTTTTGTCGCTAACGGTCGTTTAGCTTCGCAGTTTTACAATATGAGGCTGTTGACGGATGTTAACAGTTAACTTTCGGCGATAACAAAAAAAAAAAATTGAAGAAACCGACAGATTTGCTTCCACAACAAAACATGCTGCATGACGATATTGCTGATGTCATTGTTTATCGGCGGATTGGATTTTTATCTCCAGAAAGCCATTGTATAGTTTGTTTCCACAAGATTGGAAGGAGAATTCCTCATATCAACTAAAAAAATAAAATAGCTAACGGCGAATTCTGCAGGGATTGTCAGCAAAATATTCAAGTTCAATGCTGCCTTCGATATAATGGCTGCTCGTATTTGTAACGGCTGATTCTGCCTATCACAGGGAGAAGCAAACGGATCAAGTTGATGAGGAGGTCGCACAAGGAGAGACAGGCGGAGGGGCGTGAAAAGATAGGTGCGTTGAATTCCATAGGGAAACTGATGAAGAGCTTGAAGAGGAGAAGTTTGACTGGTGCAGGATTACCTGGCTCAGAGATACATTCCGCATCATCCTCAATCGATTCGTTAAGAAGCGCGCTGGAAGCACAAGTAAAGACTGCCTTATGTGCCAAAAATAATTGAATAGCCGATTAAAGGGAGTGTTCGTTAAAAAAAAACAGAAACGACGAAAACAGAATTTTTTGTTGCGAAGAACATTCAAATAATTTCATTGTCCTCTTTTCTGTGATGCCGTTTAGTTTGCGATGGAACGAAGGGGCGTAGTTTTGTGTAGGCAAAATGATGGTGCCACTTTGTTGTTTACATTAAATCCGGTTGGATTAGCAGTGGTGATTGCAGCAACGGCAGAAACTGAACTTAATAACCTTGTCATCTCGGATACTGGGATAATTAACGCCGCGTAAAACGTGGCAAAGAAGTTGAATTCTCATTAGGAAATGTTTCTTGTTTGCGTATCACTGACGATAAAGAGTTGCTGGTCGTTGATGGTTTATTGTATAAAACAATCTGCCATTGATCAAGTCTTTTTTTTTATCCTGAACTCTTCGACGGCATTCTTTCAAAGGAAAGAAAGTTCACACAGAATCGTCATTTGAACACATTTCATCTCAAATGGAGGAGAGCACTCCGATGAACGCAGAGTCAGAAACGTACAAGGCAAGAGGCAAAAACGGTGAAATATTCCCGCAGACGCAAACACAGGCGCTCGCGCGCCAGATGAATGGCAACGATGACAACCATGGTTTTGCAACTAGAAATACTGTCGCTGAAACACATCAGGGCAAGAATCCTTCTCATGTAAGCCATTAAAAGGATATCACCCCATCCAAGTACAAGCGATCTGATTATTTCTCATATATTCGTAGTTCATCCTTTCATTAAATAATATTTGTACTTACCGCCACCGTTTAGGGTTTGAAGAGACACCCCAATCGGGAAAATTCTGACGCCGATTTCCTTGCCAGTCGCAATTTTTTCACTCCCACAACAAGACACGTAACTCGCCCTCATGGCACTGTGTCCAAACGCCACGCAACTACTGTTACTAATAGTGCTGAATCAAATTGTGCCTCATCTAGTTCATCGACAGGAAGCCGCAATAGTTTGTCAATTCTTGTTTTTTTTTTTTTTCAAAACCAAATTGTGAGAAAACAGAAAGTTCGTTTTATGGTTCCGACTTTTCTTCAACAAAAAGACCTCGAGATCTTGAATCTTTTGACGAGGCGGACAGATTTATTACTGATCTAAAACACAAAAAGCATTTGCCAACCAAATGCGCAGGTTCAACTTTTTATTTATTTAATTTTTAATTAACTTTGAAAAAAGGCGATAGAGAGCTGCAGTTTGATGACTTTTTTCAGAACATATCGACGATTCCAAATAGTGATCAAGTATTTAGTCTGTCGTCGGCTATCTGCGGCACAAATATTCCACCAAATGTTCCCTCTGAAAAAGACATTTGGATCTCCGCACATGATTACCTGAACAGCATTTCTTCGACAATGTTCACGCCAATGAATTCGGGAGACAACAACATTAATAGTAGTTTAATTGGTATTGGTAATATTGGCTGTGGCTGTGGTGGTGTCTGCAATAATAGTAGTTACAATAACAACCGAAATTCTTCCACTATTTTGCAACCAACTCCACAAATATACGAAAATTCAATGAATGAATTCTTTAACGGCATTTCATCAACAACAGCTGCTTCAATTTATCCTTCAAATCCTTCAAACAACTCCGTGAACTCAAACGATGCGCTTAATACCTTAAATAACAATACTGATTATTTGTTGGGCGACTTATTTAAATTTGCAAACCCAAGTATTCCTACCCAAAACGATTATATACCGTTTCCCTACTTACAGCAACTTGGAATGCTACAACAACAGCAATATCAACCACAATATCAACAACAATTTTTGACAGTGAACGGGCAGTATCCAGAAATAATTGGAACAGAATATGATTACTACGGAAACTTTGGGACAATTTCTCAGCCTGTTCCGAAAGAAACACGACGATATGCAAATAACTACCTGTCAATTCCCTCGACTAGCACGCAAATAAAACTAAAAACAGGGCCTGGGCATATTTCACAAAGACCACCAGCTCTACAAACAATGCCGTTATTTGAACGGCACCACCTTCAAAATGCAGCATGGGAAGAGGAAACGCAGAGAAAGGTGCGGCAGTTTGAGATGCTTAAAGGTTGGAATGAAAACCAGGCTTTGAATTCCGGAGTAGTTACCAAACAGATCGATGCAAATGAAGACAATCCTGATCACAATTGCCCTGTCTGTGGAACAAAGCTTGTTGGGAAAATGACGGATATTGAACAGGAAAAACATTTGCGAATCTGCCTTGAGGATGAAGAATATCCTGTATCAACACCGGAAATAGCCAAAAATATTGGAAATAGTGAGACAACTCTTCAAGAAAATTCTAAACGTCGTATCCCAATAATTGGGCGCACGTATGTCGGTTGGGCTTATTTACTTTGTGTTTTTTTTTTTTTTTTCCCAGCTCAAATTGTTAACTTCATTATGATTTTCGATTTAATAGTCAGAAAATGCACTGACGAATCTCGCAGCCGAGAATGTCCGATTTGCATGGAAACGTTTGAAGTTTCCCAATCAATTGCGACGTTGAACTGCTTTTGCGTTTACCATGAAGATTGTAAGTCCCCATTCTTTTTATTCATATTATATTTATACTTATTCTCTTTTCCTGTCATTTGGTGCAGGTATTAAGAGGTGGTTTTCCAAGGGAAAAAATTGTCCAACTCATTTCTAATAAATTTTTTGTATGTGATAATTGTTTCAACTTACGCACATGTATTTTATTGATTCACATTTTATCAGCACAACTATATCAATTTAAATATTTTTGCATGAGTTTTGAGCTTCGAAATGCACACTCATGTTCATATCTTGATCATATCCATTCATTTCTCAGTCGAATATTAGGAGTTAGTAATAATCAAATTCCTCGTTTTGGAAACCTGGTTGAGTCAATTAAATTCTTATTTCCATTTTATCACTCATTTATAATTGATTCTCTTTCCACATATCTTTACGTCCACATTCAAAAAATTTCTGATTCAGCTTTTCTGCGTAATTCTTTTGCCGTGAAATAGACTGAATTCGAATCTTCACCATCAGTCGTTCCAAAATATTGCAAATTTAATGGAATTGTAAAGCATTTGTTCCATTTTACATGTTGCGACCTGTTCATTCCCCGGAGCAGTAATTCATCAGTCACGTGTTTGTTAAATTCGGTTGAATCATGCAATTTTAAAACTCGATTAACTGAGTATACGACAGCTTCAAGTCCGAATCGGCCCTTCCGTGAAAAATAATTTCGAAACGCGGAGTCGATAATGTACTTGATTAGAGATGCTGGAGTTCTCTCATTATACGACCAGTAACCAGGTCTAGACTTTAATCCACCAAAGGGATCTGCGGATTTGTAGTTGAATAGTATTTCTGCGATACAGTAAATAAGTCTGTCTGGATTGATTTGAGACATTTCAAAACAGGCAAAAATTTCTGATGTTGCTTGCACTGTTAGTTCACTCGGTGTCATTTCAAAGCTACATGTCGATAGTGCAACTGTATTCGTCTTTGGATTTCGAAAGATTGAAATTGGGGATGGCTCTGTCAGATAAAGAAGCATTGGGTTACGCAGACCTTTTTTTTTTTAAACACAACGTTTTGAATATGCACTATATTAGTAACGACATTGAATAGTAAAAGTAGATTTATTGATTACGTTGAAGACAAGACTGAGAATATCTCATCTGTGCAAAAGTTTTTTGAATCAGGTGCAACTTTCACCTCGTGATTATTCCTGATATCAGCAACGTCACGATTAGAATTCATTAACCAACAAACAAATTAAAGATAGCAAAAAAAGCATAATTTAAACGCTCACAATCACAGATAACCTTAACTAACATATAGACTTACGTTTCAGTTCTGGATTTGATTATAAAAAAGTTTGAATGAAATTTTTTCCAGCTGAAAAATCGACAACTAAGACTGTGCTAAATCCTTTAAATTTAATAGAATTCAAAAATAAGAATCGCACTCTTTTAAATCAGAATGCTTATCCCCAACAGTAGTCCTGCAAGAGCACATAAATTCATAATAAAATATTTGTGCTTGTTTTGTTTCAATTGGTTGTTTCTGATATTTTCATTGTAACGTGAAAACAGAAACAAAAGATGAAGCCAGACTCTGATTTGACTCTTCATTAAATCAGATAAGCTTTTAGTTACTGACTTAGTAGTAATTTTTGACATGTCTGCAATGAATACTTTTCAATTTCAACAGAATGTTTTCACAACCCAGCAACATCAAATGATTTTCAGATTCTACATACTAAAACAGGAAATCCAATTTGAAAAGTTTGAGATCAAGTCTAGGATGACTTATTTACTTTCTGGAAATGGTGATATGGTGTTCAGAGGAAACTGCAGATTGGGGATCTGGATGGAGATGACAATTCAGTAATAAGTTCTGAATTGCCAGCAAAATCCCCAAATCTCAAAAAACCCCAAAACTAAGCACTCCCCATCCAAACTGACATAAATAAATAATTAAGCCCTCTTGGCATTGTTCTCATTAATGATTCTGAATGGCTAACATGACTGATAGCAGTCTTACAACTGTTGAAGTTCCAGTGACTTTGTGGTGAGAGTTAATCGAATTAAACAAGTAATGTAAAGAAAAAGTAATAAATAAATAAAAGTTATTATTATTATTATTTTGGTCCAAATTAAATAAATAAAAATAAATAAATAGTTTTTATTATTTTTATTATTTTCCCCCCCATGCACACGCCCGTTCCCTCTTCTCTGTGGAGTTTCTCTAATAAAATTTTGAATGGATGATTCCTTCACTTCGGCAAGTGACAAATCATCTCAACTTTGAACAACGTGTTTTATTTACACTGATAGTGAGTGACGGAGAGTGTGATGGATTTATGTGAGAGTCTTTCCTTGAGTTTCAATTGTCAACTTGTTACTTGAATATATCTTGGATGTGTTTGTCTATGCACGGAGACACTTTCACCTACTTCTGTAAACTCAACTTTGAATGGTGTGAAATTCTAACTCCAGTATAGTGGTTTTGGTGGGTGTTGTCACTGAAAATATTGTGTTGTTTGAATTGAGAGCGTTGTGTGGTTGAAGAAAAAGTTCAGCCAGCCGGATTTTTTACTTTCAAAAAAATGAAGAGACAGACAAGCATCCGGAAGTTCTTCACCGCCCCGACTGCACAATCTACAACAACAACATCATCATCATCATCTTCTTCTTCATGCTCTTTATCGGTTCCTGCTAAGAGATGGAAAGGCAAAGAACACGCTGATGGACTTGTTTCAATTGACGAGGACAAGGACAAGAACTTGATGATTGCTATTGCCGCATCTCGACAGTCGTTGCGTGTGTATGAACTGGGCAGAGGAAACAGTAAGTATATTTTTTACTAAATTCAACAAGTTTTAACGTTCGACTCAAAGGCTCCTCGTCATCTTCTCCTTCCTCCTCTTCCTCTTCTACTTCTATTTCTTTGCCCCCGCCCGCTGTCGATGGCGTGGTATGGTGATTTCTCTTATTCGGACATCGGCATCAAGAGACCGTGGACAAAAGTGCTGCTTGTAGAATGAATCCTCCGTCCCTCGACCATCGTCTAGTCTAGATTGTTGTTCACATTCAACACCCCTAACTGAGAAGCCCCCCGTTTACAGGAACGTGGTCTATCGGCGAATTGGTGGTTTATGACAGTCAATGATGACAAGGCGTGAACTGTATACGTGAGATGTTTCTGCATAGAGTGCGAGTTACTTCCTGGACTTTCAGACATCTCAAAAAGACTAAGCCAATTTTATTTCTTTTTTAATGACTTTATTGTTTTGTCTGAACTAATTTTTTAAATTCGAATAGGAACCAAACTTGCTCCTCATTACCCCACCGTTCACTCCAAATGACGCAACAGCCACTCCACAGGTACATCACGTGATTTCTTTTGAAAACTGCTATAAAAGGAAGACCTTTCTGAATGTTTCCCCTTTTTTTTTCTTTTAAAAAACAGGAGGGGATGCCCCGAGCTGAACAGCTGGTAAACTGAACTTGAACTCTGTTACTGTCAAGTTGTATGAATTGCTTTTCTTTTGCAGTGTTCTCGTTGTAGAAAATTTCATTCCTCATGGAACCTGAAAAAAAATTGACTTTACTCGGAATGCGATAATTGCCGCGCGCGTACAAATAAGCGTCACAATGAGCTCGAAAGTGGTCTTTGTAACAGTGAGGTTTGCACCACCAGTTTTCCTATTATTTCTCCTTCATTCTCCCCATCATTCTTCAATCTGTCTATCTCATATACTGTGTCGCATTCACCCCCTTCTTCCCGCCAAGATGCCCCCTTTAAACACGACCCTCAGCCAGGTTGTGTTCTCTCTCAGTTGACTTTATATTTGAATTTGTCGCCTCACTTGCATCACTGAATTCAGAGTATCCACCACATTCAGTCCTGATTTTGTTGATTGCTGTAAACAGAGCCTTGATTTGCAGCTTTTCTGTCTCAAAGTTGAACTTGAGTGAGTTAATAGCTGCGTCAATGATTGTTGCTCCAAGTGCTTGATGGTTTGGGGGGATGATGATTGGTTGAGTGAGTGCTGCTGTGAGGGAATGGATGATTCCAGAGCAGTTGACACCATGTTGCCTTGAGAGGGTCTTGGCAGTGTTGCATTTGACACAGTCTTGGTGGTTGCAGATTCTACCAAGTATCCAGAGAGTTATGGCGCGTTGGAAGTGTCTGGGAAGACCTGCAGCTGAGTTGATGATTGGATGTCGATGTTGGGGTGATTTTGGGACTGGAAGAATTTTTGCAATTCTGGATGTAGCCTTGCGCTGTTCTTCAAGAAGGTCGGCATGAAACCATTTGTTGGTGATATTTTCGGGGATAAATGGCGTGTGGGTTTTGTAGATTGGTGGTTTTTCAATATTATGGAGAAGAGGATTGTGTAATAATGAGCGGAGTTGGAGTGAGTTGAAGTGTTGATTTTTGCGTTTAGTAGCATTGATGAGTGAAGTGGATCTGGCAGGATATCCAATCTGAAGTCCATCTCGATAAGTATGAAGGGTCAAATTGTCGGATTCATCCATGTTGTGTAGTCTGTTAAGGAAGGATGCATTTAGTAGTAAATTTCTCGATGTGATTGTGGGAGTAGCTGAGATAAGATGGAGTGCAGAAATTGATGTGGAGTTTGGTACTGAGAAGATGGAGCGAAGACAGGTGTTTTGAAATTTCTGGAGTGGAAGAATTTCTGTTGGGGTGAGTGGTCTTAATGCCAGGCCATATTCAAGTTGAGACCGAATGAAGACTGGGTAGAGTCGCAAGGAATGTAGATTTCTGAAACCAAAGCCATTAAGTCCTCTTGATTTGAGCCAGGCCAGAGTTTTGCGTGCATCCCCAGTTCTCTTCTCACAGGAGCGAGCCATGTCTACACCAATTGCAGTCATGACCATGCCAACATATGTGTGTTCGTCTTTTTGTTGTACATGTGTGTTGTTCATAGTGAGTTGTAGTCTGGCTGGGCCAACAGCAATAGATTTCTGGGGAGCCCAGGTGATGCCTTTCCTGTTTCCCCATTCCACAGTAGTGTCCAGCATTCTTTGCAGAACTATTGGATTTTTTGAAAAGATGTTAGTGTCATCTGCAAAGAGTAGGGAGTTGATACAATGGGGTTCAACAAGAACAGCATCTTGTCTATACATCTGGCGTAGAAGTTCAGGGAGTGAGTTGATGTGCACATTGAACAGCATTGGAGCTGAGAGAGTTCCTTGCAGGAGTTCACGTGTTACATCAATTTCACCTGACTTGGACCCATTCACCAAAAGAGTTGCCTTGTTGTAGTCAAACAGTGATTGCAGAATGGGAAGTAAGACTATATGAGTGTCCTGTTGGTTGGGGTCTTGCTGATTGTTGTAGATTTCTGTCCAAAGTAGAGACTAGTTGCAGCAATCATATGCAGCTTTGATGTCAAGGTAGACTGTGTTAATTTCAGGATGCGCTGCTATGATTTTGTTCAATGTTAGAACTTGATCCATTGTTGAGCAAGTACATCTGAAACTGCTTTGTGCAATGTCAATCATTGAATTAACCTGGTGTTCAAGTTTTGGTCTGAGACATCCTTCAAACACCATTCACATTCTTGAAGTGAGAGAGATTGGTCAATAATTTGAGACATCATGTTTGTCACCCTTGTTTTTGTAGACCAGTCCACATTAGCTTTGTTCCATTCTGTTGGGGTGGCTGTTAGTGAAATGAACAGACAAAACATAAGAGCCATTGCTTCAATGAGGACATACGTCTCAGTGTCTTTTTTGAACAAGCCCTTAATCATTTCACACAAGATTCCATCTTCTCCAGTTGCTTTTCTAGATGGCATAGTGCTGATACAGTAGTGAAGATCATTCTCACTGATGAATTTTGATGCTTCCTGTAGTTTGATGGGGTGTGTTAAAATTCCATGACCAGTGGCAACAGTCTGGAATAATTCACTGCCAAATAAAATAATCCATCCATTCTTTG
>JADGJH010000715.1:1350-15050 GCA_027596945.1 Physocladia obscura
AAAAAAGGAATTACACGTGAAATTTTCGTCATCATTAGAGCTGACACTCAGGTGTTGAGGATTAATTGTCACAATATCATTTGTTTGCAACATTCCTGAATCAAACTGATTTTGTAATCGTTGCACTTCTGCAATTTCAACACTAGAAGAAGCGCTACCATCAACTCCAGAGATCTCAATGGTGGGCCAGTTTGAAACAGCATCTTCCGCCGCAACAGGAATGTGTTGATCAGAAACAGTAGCAGCAGCCGTAGTAGCCGCTGCATACTCATACAAAGCCACAACTGAGTCCTGGTTTTTGCCAGCCTCTTCACCAACCGACTTGCTTTGAATCATCGGAACTGCTGCATCACTTTTGGCAACAGTCCCAGTCTCTAAGTCTTCAGTCTTGTAGGCAACGTCACCCTTTTCCGCAGGGCCTGTTCCGGAACCAGAAGACTCGTCAGGGGTAATAACAACATGGCTTTGTTTAAATGACCGTGTCCTTGACAAAGATGTATGCCCTTCAGAAACTATAAACACTTCTTCTTCGACAGGCGTAACTCCAGAAACACCTGCAAAACCGCCAGTTGAATCACCGCCGACGCTGTTGTTATTTCCGCTTACGACTCTTCTCAAAGTGCTGCGCTTACGCACAAGCATCCCTCCAGCATCATCACCAGAACTTCCAGCAGTGCCAGCAGCACCACTACTATTAGTCGCAGTGTCTTCAAAAATCTTTACTGGATGCACATCCACACCTCCATTCTTCGTATCATCAACCCAAAACAAGTGTCCAACATTCGCGCGCCCTTGCACAAGCGCTACATCTTCATGCACAATGCTTTGCATCGTTCCTACCGCCGTACCGGTGCCTCCCGTCACATTACTGCCATTTCTACCAAGCGTCGAACGCGCTCTATTCAACGAAGACGCTGCACGGTCTAACGATCGTGAAAAGTTTGGCGTCATTCCTCCACCGCCTTCGATTCCATCGATCGAATCAAGCGGCGATGCGTTGTTCGCGCGGATTAGCGATGGATGTCGAACAGGCATAGAGTCCACTACAGAAGCAGGTGGATAATTATCTGAGAATTTTCGCGTTAACGACGCAGCTCGTGTGAGTCCTGATGGCGGGGATCCTAATTGTGTTGCTGATGCAGTAGTCGCCACCGCAATGCTCACGATTTGGGTTGTGGGTTTTGAGTTTCGCGATAGCTGGGTCGTACTGTTAACAGGTGCAAGGCCTTCATCGACGGAAGGCGATCCTTCATCTGTTGTGGCTTCTTCGTCACTAGGGGATAGTTGGGGGATGTTGGCATTGACGGAAGGTAAATGCAATTTCGGGGATGTTTTTAAGTCAACTGCATTTTGAGTTGAAATAGTAACAGGCTTTAAATCGATTAATTCTGGTTTTCTTTCAAACGAGAATCGCGGAGTAAGTCCATTTTCGTTTTCTCCTCGACTATTGTACGAGGTTGGCAACGGCGATGTTGGCGGAGAAACAAATGGAGTCCGTGTTGTTTCAGGTGCAGATTCCAATTTTTGCAAAAGAGGGGGAACTGAAAATGTTGGAGGCGAACTGCTCTGTTGAACGGGAGGAAATGCAGGAATGGCTTGGCCAGGAGGTGGTTTTGTGAAATCAACAGGTGCCCGAGGAGGTGGGGCTGGAATATAAGGACCTGGAGGAGTCTACATAGCATTTTTAGATTGAAAAATCTGAAAAAAAATAAAAAGACATACCTGATTTGGCACAATTTGAGATATGCCTTGAGGTACAGCTTGAGAAATAGCTTGCAGATTGGGGACGCCGTTATACGAGTATCCCGCAGGAAATCCAGCTGGCGGTGGGCCAGGAAATTTTTGAGGTTGCTGTTGAAGCTGTTGAATCTGCTGTTGTGGAGGTTCACTTGGATATATTCCCCGCACATAACCATGCTGCTGCTGCTGCTGAATTCTACGCATCGCTTCTGAAGAATGGTCGGGAACTGGCGAAGGACTGGAAGCCGTCGTAGATGGAATCGTAGGAGTCGATCTATTGAGAACAGTCGTTGATTCAATCGTTGTCCTCCGGCCGCCGCCAACACCACTGCTCTGATGAAGCATTGAATTCAAATCGTGTCCAGTATCTTTACTCAAGCCGAGTCTACGTTTGAATCCGTTCATAAATCCGCTGAAGCTTTTCGTGCTCGAGGTTGAAGTTACGCTAGAACTGTCGTCATCTTCTTTAGATTTGTAAAGTTTTTGCTGCCCACGCAAGTTTGGTGTACTTGGCCGTTCGAGCATTCCACCATTGTTACTTTTCCCACGTACAACTGGAGGCGGAGGGGTAGCAGCAGGAACAGGAGTAGACGCAGTTTTGTGGGGAATATGATTCGGTGGTTGCAAGTGTTGCTGTTGCTGATATTGCTGGTATTGTTGAGGATGGGATAATTTTTGTTGTTGCTGCTGCTGTGCAACGTTCGGTCTGTGGGGAACTGCAGGAGGTTGGACGTTGTAAATTTGTTGCTGATACAATTGTTGTTGTTGTTGCTGTGATTGTGGTGGCGGCTGCTGTTGATAATACTGTTGTTGGAGCTGCTGTTGTTGTTGTAGTTGTTGCTGCAATTGCTGCGGTGGTAGTTGCAGCTGAGTATACTGCAGGTGCGGTTGAGTTTGCGGAACTTGCGCTGTCGATATATAGCTGCGTGCCTGCTGCGGGGGCTGGTGTGGTGGTGGTTGTTGTTGTTGTTGTTGTTGTTGTTGGGCTTGGTACATCGCCAGCTGCGCCTGATACTGCTGATATTGTTGGTACTGCTGCTGTTGAGCGTAGTATGCTGTTCAAAAGATATGAAAAGATGTTTCGTTAGTTTCTGCGACTATTCTGTGTTTTTCGCTCATGACTTGGAAGGTAAGCGCAGCAAACGACATAGACATGGAATCGGGTCACACTCGATGGTTGCTAAAAAGATTACATACCTTGCTGCTGCATCATTTGTTGCTGTTGGAACTGTTGCTGCTGGAACTGTTGCTGCTGCTGCTGCTGGGCCGATCCGCCGTTTTCGGAACGCGGATTGCTGCGTCCACTATTATTGGATGCGTTGCTCATTTAATCTGTACGCTGCAATCCGTTGCGTTCGCACGTCTCGTTGTTTGGTTTCGGCTCACAAAAAAGTTCAAGTGAAACAAAAATTGAAAAAATTACAACTCAAATATTTTGTGAATTTTCAAACTTGTCTCATACTTAAATCTGAGCAAACTTCATGTAATACCAAAAGTATATAAACTGGATTTGGTTGTTGTATTCAAAACCTGCAGGAGGCAGAAACACCAGGAACAAGCTATGAATAGATTGTTGAAGCCACCTGGAACATTGTAAAACTAAACATCAAAGGCACTGCCATGATGGGCATCTAAATATGCCCTAGATGAAAGCAAAATACCAATTTCAAAGTTTTTTGTATGCTGATCTTTGTAACGGCACAAACAGGTACCTGTATGTTGGAGGTAAGGTATAATCCATGTCAATGCAAATTAAACAGAAATGCAATCAAATATGTTAAAGCTAATACCCCTAATTCTTAAAAATTTAATAAAGGTGGATGAAAAGTTGATTTGTTGCAATGCATTCATTTACTCATCATTGGTCTTTCTTGGGAAAGATTGGGCAAAATTTAGCAGTAAAGTTTTGACATTGCAATCAAACAGACAAGATCACTCTGGTGCCTCAAATAAAGCCAAAATTGCCAAGATTATCAATAAATTTTTTTCAATTTTCAAATTTAAAGTCTACTATCAAGCTTCTGATAAACTTACTGGAATATCAACATTGTTGAATTTCTGTCGTCAAAGGGTTTAATTTAATACTTCCAAATTTATTCTTTAAAATTTCTTTACACAAATAACAATAAATTAGGCATTTTCTTGTGCATTTTTGAATTTGAAATTCCAATGTTGCAGTTTTCTTGTAGTTTCCATTATTTTCCAAAATTAAGAAAATTTCATTCAAGAAAAAATTGCCTTCTTCTGGCAAATAACCCATAGCTGTGTTAGTTCAGAAAACATACTTCAGCACTGCTTTTAGCTTGTTGATAGCCATTTTCAGTTGTTTGCTATGTGAGTTAATAAAGAATGTTTCATTGTTTATTAGAACTTGAGAAACAGTGTACAGCTGTTTTTTATAGGGCATGTGATGCCCTACCATTCCAACTCACTTCAGAGTATGATTTAAATGCATTAGATCCTTAGAGATGTTACCTCTGTCAACTACATAAGCTGTGCTCTTATGTATTGTCAACAGATTAGGCTTACTCTTCAAACAATGCAGCACTTGGTGTATCCTATATACTTAAATACTGTTATGTGCATTCCAGGCATAAGATGACTACTTTTAGTATCATTATAGATAAGAGGAAATCTTAGAATAGTAAAATTATGGACAAAGAGCAGCTGGTACTAGAGTTGAACCCAGTTGTTTCCAGCAGCTGGTGTCTTAACCCCTGAGCTAACCATTTTGATTTGGCTTTGTGAGAAAATTGGTGAAGATTTAAAGTGGGTGAAGTTGACTTGGAATAGTGAAGTGATTTCTAATTCTTGAGCTGTGTCTTGAACAGCAAAAACTTATATCTGAGTGAAAGTGAAGGGAAGTTTAAGTTTTAATTAAGAATTCTCTGTTATTTGTTTTTCAAAAGTTTTCAAGTTATGGAGTTTCAGATAACTTCTGTAAAAAGTAAAATAGGATTTTTAAGTGGTGGCAGTAAAAATTTCATAACAAAAATTGTGGAAATGAAAGATGGTTTGCAGCTGACAAATGGAAAGGAGGATATGTCAATAACAGAATAAAGAATGTTGATGCACACAATAGATACTATATCTACATTTTACATTTATAATTTGCGATTTTACAATATAATTTACTCTGCTCACCAACACATAACTCTGGCACAAATCAGTGCACACCAGCACACTTTTGCCCACAAAGACATACAATATAATAATATAATATGGCTGAAGATTCATTTCAGTGCACCCTAGTGTGCCAAAGTTTTGTTTTCAACACATTTCAGTTGGAAAGTGACCATAATACAATATAATGAATTTTGCTTCAATACATTACTTTCATTTATCAGAAAATACAATTCAAATCACGCATATACACATGCAGTGTTAATTGGTCATTGTAAAGAATGCTTTATAATGAATAGATTGTGCTTTTGGATGAATGGGACAATGGCAAGATGTGTCTGCATAAGTTATCACTATGTCATAGTAAATATCTTATTCACATAAAAGCCTTTCATTTGAAATTCAATTCATTTAAAGTTTTGTTGTTGGTTGCAAGACAAACAATTTTTTCATATTGAAATTGAAATTTTCAATTTTGTTCAATTGACAAATTTGTTAAATCAGCAAATGAAAATAAAAAGACCATTGACATAGTACCATTAAAAATGAATAATTTATAAAACCTTAGGAAAACTGTCACATCATTCCATTGATATGATTTTTACAATCTTCTAAAGAGAAAACACAGATAGGGGTAAATGCACAATAAATAGTGAAACCCACAGCAGCACTATAAAATTATCTAAAAACTCATAACTTATAGCTCTGACAACTCCTTCCAAACAGCCCCAACTCTACTCAACAAAGAATAGTGTTGTAACATAGATAATAATAAAGATTTAATTTGGAATTTATGTAGGGAAAACTATTAGTTTACATATGTTTATATATATATCCTTTTGTTAAATTTAGAAGAATGAATATACAATATACATGCTGAATGCACAAATTTGAAGAACTGAATTGGATAGAAAAATTGTTTATTAAACCCTAAAAACAGAAATCTTGCTGAAATTGATTTCTGTCAAAGGATTTATTTTTAAGAATGGAGGAATTTGCTGTTCTAACTTGAAATATATTGTGAAATATTAGCTTAAGAACAGGCATAAGGCTCTGGTAAGTTGTTGAAGAGTGGCTTTTTCACAAGGAAAAGAATACTTTGTGAAACCAATAGCTCCAGACGCAAGCACTGCCATGCAAAATAATACCAGCAAAAAGTCAGATGACCTCATCCAGGCTCAAATCATCATTCTGCTTTTGTGCTGTATACAATATTGACCATCTCAAGGAAATCATCAACATTAAAATTTTTGAGGTTTCATATGGATATACTACTGAAAGATGGATCAATGTTGCAAAAACTGTGGGAATTGCATCAGGTACAAATAATAATAATCCCCTGTCACAGTTTGAAAAACTCATGAAGTGCCACTACAAAGAAAATATGGAAGCTTTTTGCACATTTGGAATGGGAAGAAGGATACAAAGAGCATGAGAAGTCATTGCAGGATTTGTCTAACTTGGTAAGATATTGCTTATTTTATTATGATACAGTTCAATGTAGTACTATCATTAATAAAAAATTGGAATGGACATATTTATTTTGAGAATCTTCAAGAATTTTCTGGTGTATATGTCATTTATACAAGCAAAATCACCAGATACAAATGTTTACAAATTTATAGAATTATTTGACAAACACGTCTTGAAATAATTATACTTCCTATTAAATACCAAGACAAAAGCAAAATATATTACTCTATTAATTGCTAAATTGTTTTGCACAACTTTATTTCGAGGAAAAATCCCACCCTTTTATGTCCCATCCAAAATTAATAAAGATACTCGTGATTCAGACACAAAACTCTCGTTCACTACTCCTGAAACTAATTCTGACCCTTATCTCCTTGTTTAGACTTGCCCTTTTCAGTTATTTCACTTGTCCTGCCTTGCCGATTGGTTGGTGCCACCGCGTTGTCTCCTTTTGTATCTAACTCGTTTTTCTTCATTTCTTGAACGCGTCTGGATGTCGAAAAACCGACATAATAAACCTTCAATCTCCTTTATTCAGGAAAAAGATTGTCTTCCCTACAGAAAAAAATGAAAAAATAGAAGCTAATCACCTTAGCATTCAGTCATTATACAGTCACGTATTTTGTTTGAACTTTGCAACTATCATTTCAAACAAATTCCACACATTGCGCCACCTTCCATGTGTCCTAGTTGAACGCGATCAGAAACGACCGCACCAACAAAATGGGATGAATCAAAGATGCGAGCAGAGTTTTTACAAAATCACGCAGCGACGGCGAATTATTCTGTTTCCTGGAAACAGTATTTTAAAAAAATGCAAAATAAATGAGAACAAGAAGGAGAAAGGAAAAAAAAAAATTATTGTTCTCCATATAATCTACGAAGCCAAAAAAAATCAATCAATTCTTTCAGGCAACAGAAGTAACAACCACATTTGCATTAACATTGTTTCCTGCATTATCAATCGTTGCAACAACATCGTTCAGGGTAACAAAACTGAAACCTAACTGGTTGGCAATACCCGAGTTAAATGTGGCTGGGTTGTAGGAACATGGTAAGTTTAACACAAGAGTACCCCCATAGTATGGCATATCATCTTCTTCGGCAATCTGGAAAGTGTTCCCACTAAATTGCTCATTTCCACCAGTCCAAGCAATGATATCTACAGCA
Source organism: Physocladia obscura (assembly GCA_027596945.1). Lineage (NCBI taxonomy): Eukaryota > Fungi > Chytridiomycota > Chytridiomycetes > Chytridiales > Chytriomycetaceae > Physocladia > Physocladia obscura. Next base: position 8,857 of record JADGJH010000715.1, read on the forward strand.
GAGTTGTTCGCAACAAAAAACACGGATCCTTGGATTGTTGGCAAACCGCATTCTGCCATTGGGCCATTTGTGCATGCTGTGTTTGCAATTCCTGTCGCCTTAACAGAAAGAGTCGTGCCCATGTACAAGAGCAAGTTAGAGTTTGACGGTCCTCCGCAATTGGCATTGTTGGGATTTGCCTTGACGCTGACAATTGTGGTAACAGTTCCAGTAGCTCCACCAGTAACAGCAATGGTAGTAGTAGTGGCGACAGTCGCAACAATTGTTGTTGTTATTGTTGTTGTAGCAACAGCGGCAACAGTTGTGGTACTTGTTCCTACAGGAGTTCCTCCAGCAGTGACACCATTGTTGATAGCGCCACCGTTGAATTCGGCTGGGAGTGCATTAACAACAGTAACTGGGCCGTTAACGAGAGGAACTGCAGGACCACCGTCAGCTCCATTTGGAAGACCTTGAGCATCAGTGATTGAACCAGAAGATAAAGTGAGAAGAACTGTTGGAGTAGTTCCAGCCGTGCAAGCGCCAAGAGTAAATTGACCACCTGGATGCGGGCCATCGTCTTGCAACAAGAAAGTCCAAGTGGCACCAGAAACAGATGAACTTTGGACGTTGAATGCATTTTGTTGAGTAAGAGTTGGAGCTGCGCCGTTGATTGAGAAAGTGGCCGAAACGGTTGGCAAGCCGAGCTCAGCCATTGGCTGGTAAGCATGGATATTATCGACATTGATGGTTGCCTGAAAAACGACTTGCAAAAACAAAACACCTTGGTTACATTGGATATTTGTGACACCAGCACCATCGTTTTCACCAGCGAGAGTCAGCACAATCTGTTTAAGAAAAGCAATTGAAAAAAAAAAGATAAAAAACATTAGTTGCAATATTCAGCCGAAACTAGCAATTACGTACGGATCCAGTGGAAGCAGCACCAGCAGCAGTAGTTGTGGTAGTTGCAACCGCAGCTCCAGATTCACCAGTAGTCGCTGTAGCTCCAGCAACAACAACTACCACATTTGCATTGACATTGTTCCCTGCATTATCGATCGTGGCAACAACAGAATTCAAAGTGACAAAACTGAACCCTAACTGGTTGGCAATACCGGAATTAAATGTGGCTGGGTTGTACGAGCACGGCAAGTTCAGCACAAGAGTGCCCCCATAGTACGGCATGTCATCTTCTTCAGTGATTTGGAACGTGTTCCCACTAAATTGCTCATTTCCACCAGTCCAAGCAATAATTTCCACAGCAGAGTTGTTCGCAACAAAAAACACGGATCCTTGGATTGTTGGCAAGCCACATTCTGCCATTGGGCCATTTGTGCATGCTGTGTTTGCAATTCCTGCTGCCTTAACAGAAAGAGTCGTGCCCATGTACAAGAGCAAATTGGAGTTGGATGGGCCTCCACAGTTTGCATTGTTGGGATTTGAGTTGACGTTTACAGTTGTTGTCACAGTACCGACAGCTGCGCCAGTAACGGCTGCAATAGTCGTTGTTGTTGTTGCGACAGCAGCATTAGTAGTCGTGGTAGTTGCAACAACAGGGGTTCCTCCAGAAGTGACACCATTGTTGATAGCACCACCGTTGAATTCGGCTGGGAGTGCATTAACAACAGTAACTGGGCCGTTAACGAGAGGAACTGCAGGACCACCGTCAGCTCCATTTGGAAGACCTTGAGCATCAGTGATTAAACCAGAAGATAAAGTGAGAAGAACTGTTGGAGTAGTTCCAGCCGTGCAAGCGCCAAGAGTAAATTGACCACCTGGATGCGGGCCATCGTCTTGCAACAAGAAAGTCCAAGTGGCACCAGAAACAGATGAACTTTGGACGTTGAATGCATTTTGTTGAGTAAGAGTTGGAGCTGCGCCGTTGATTGAGAAAGTGGCCGAAACGGTTGGCAAGCCGAGCTCAGCCATTGGCTGGTAAGCATGGATATTATCGACATTGATGGTTGCCTGAAAAACGACTTGCAAAAACAAAACACCTTGGTTACATTGGATATTTGTGACACCAGCACCATCGTTTTCACCGGCAAGGGTAAGGACAATCTGAAAACATTTTTGGGTTAACTTTAAATTAAACCAAGCAGAAAAGTACTTACTGATCCAGAAGACGTACTGGAAGCAGTGGTGGTCGTGGTAATCACGGCCTGAGTGGTAGTAGTAGCAACAGCTGCTGTTGTTGTCGCCGTTGTTTTTGTTGTTGTCGTTATGGTCGTGGTTGGTGTTGTGGGAGTTGCAGACAATGCAAGAGCTTCGCCAGTTGGTCCACCATTTTTATACAGCAATTTAACCAGTGAGGGAGTGTTGAATGTGACAGAGATACAAACGCCATTGTCATCAAAATTGGCTGTAATTGGACCGGATACAGCTGTTCCGTTGGCACCAATCAGTGGAATTAAAGTGTTGCAAGTTAATCCAGCCCAAGATGCGGCAAATCGCTGGCCTAAGAAAGTGAACAAATCCTTTCCGTTTGCAGGTGCAGGAGAAGTTTTGTTTGACAAAAACTTCAAGTCTGTGATATAACCAGGAGCAGTGATATTGAGCATATGTTCGCAATATTTCAACTGTTCGTTTGTCGCAGCTGCACCAGTTGGTGGAGGAGGTTGGTTCACCGCTGCGCGATAAATCCTTTGTTTGTGAATATCGGCAGTATTATTGGTAACAACAAAGGGGTCAAAGTCAGGAATGAGAGCAACGGGGTGACCTTGATACTTTTTAGCTTGAAGTTCATTAAGTGCAAGGGCACCAACAGGCGGTCCAGTTGGGTCGGCCAAATTCGGTGCAGTAAATGCAGTACATCCTAAAGCCGGTCGATATGCTGCATCTAAAAGTAAGTTGTCTGATCCATTGGTAATTTCAGTCGCGTTTGGCAAAGCTTTCTGGTTGGCAATAGTCGTTTGTGCTAGTTTGTTGGTGTTTGGATCTTGAAGAAAAGACGTCACAACATTGTCAGATTGATCCATGTCAATGATTTCGAACGAACGAATCGTATAACATGGCTTTCCATTGAGTCCAGTTCCGAGTGCGGGAATCGTACTTTTTTTGTCTGCGACAGCAAAGAAAGCTGGCGCATTACAAGCAGCAAACTGAAGTAACTGCACACCTGGAGAAGTACATTTAGCTTGAGTTGTTGCACCGGCAAGAGTTGTGGTCGCGCCGTTTGTTCCAAACCAGCATCCAACAACGGCATTTGCAGGAAGCTTTGGAACCGTTGGCGTGATAAAGTTTGTTGAGCCGTCGTTGATTAGAAGTGGCGAATACACGCCAATAGCGCCAGTTGTGGGATTTACTGATACACATTCGGCGAACCTAAAAAAATACATTTAATGAAACCAAACAGAGAGTAAGATGGCACAATCGGATGATACGCACGTCGGATTGACTGTTTGATCGCAGCCAGTCACTGTCCACGGAGTCGAAAGTCCCTTCGCGGTTAACGCATTGTGAGGGAGTTTCACGACACAATCCATTACCGAAAGTAGTCTTTCTCAGGAACCTTTGTAATGGGTTGGTGGAATTAAGAATTTATAAATTTTTTGTGGGATGTGAAAAAATTTTCACCAAGGCTTGACAAATCTTCCTTTCAAGTTCGTTTGCAATGCAAAAGAAGAGTCAAAATACGAGAATAGAACAGGCAAACTAATGAAATTATGACAAATAATTAAAATGGTACTAAATTTTAACTTTCTGAAGGTAATGATCCCGAAATCGAAGTATAAGATTAAATTAAATGTCAGGTGTCTTGAAAACAAATATCGACCAAAACGGAATATAACAGTCAACATCAAAATTTTTTCGAGTATACAGTCGTTTAATTTAAAAAGGGAAACGAATTTGAGTCCTCTGTGCCTGTGAAAGAATGAATCCCTGTTTCACACAATTTTTTTCTGTTGAAATTCATTAATTAGAGTTTCATTTAGTTCCAAACAAGTGTAAAGTGCTAGAAATGACATAGCTCCGACGAGTAAAAAATATAATTTATCTGTGTCTGTTCTTTGCTGGGAACTGCGCAAATATTCAATGTTGACCCGGTACTTTAAACAAACGCGTTTATATAGAAGAACAACAATATCTGATTCAAATGAATATTATTTGTGCAGGTTATTTCCAACATTTTACATTTCTTCGTTACGAATAGAAATCTATATTTTACGGTACAGCCGATGAGCTATTTTTTCTTGTAGGGTATTTGTTATTCGTTTTTTGACCCTGAAATGAAATTTTTTCAGAAGTCGTATCACAAGATACATCCATTTGAAATTAAAATTTCAATGGTTACGATGGTGTGGCAAAACAGCAAAATAAAAGAAAAAAGAAACAAATGGTTCAGAAGCTGAGTTATGAACAAAGAAAAAAAAGAACATCAACTATACTGGATTGTTTACCCTGTTTGATAATCAACTAACAAGGACTGAGACCAAAGCCAACTACTTTTATTAACTTGTAATACCATGCAATTCTGCCATAAACTATCTTAATTTTGATGGTAGATTTAATTCCATTTTTTATACCTATCACTACTTTTCTTTCATTTTTTTTTTAATAAACTGTTTTGCCCAAAATTAAAGGAGAGATAAAACTGTCAGGCTATTTTGTTGACTAAGCAGTTTGTATAAACAGCACTTGGTTTGAGATTCAGTTTTTTCCTCTGCAAGTAATAAAGCTCTATTTTAAGTAGTTTAAAGACAGCAGTTTCAGCCATCTCCAATAACAATCACAGAGTAGAAGCAAAGTTGCAGATGTCAGTGTGGCAGTCAAATTATGGCAATAGTGTCCAGAATCAACCTTCTTGAAGACAAATTTTCTCATTCAAAATTATGGGTTTTTTGGAGAAGCAAAACAAACCTTCAGTATTAAAGTCAACAAAAATACAATTGATACTGGATGTCAAGCACTAATTTCCGTGTTTTAATTCTAAAATATTTCAAACAAAAAGTCAAGTTACTAGAAACCACTAATATCATGCCACATTTTCAAATTTTCAGCTTACAAAATTGATTTTATTTACTTAATTTTACTCTTGATTACACATTCATTGCAGTGATATAATTCAACAGGGTATTGTACTCAAAAAATGGCATGGAATGATACAATTTATGGCAGAAAGGATTCAGAATATATGAATTAATTGACTGATACACTTTCCATTATTTAAACATGAGCAATTACTTGCACCATTCCAACAGTCATGAAACATATCAACTGGGCCATTAAATGCTGAATTGTTTACTATTACTGTTGCATGTAACTGTCTAGTTGGAAGACACCAGCTATTTATATTCCTTGTCAATATCAACTCATGGAGAATTAATGAATTGCTGTTGACATAAGAAATACATCTGATTTTTGTCAAGTTTTCAAAAAATACAAACTTTCCAACTGCAAATTTGATACTATTTGGTTCTTTATATTAGAAATGTTAAATAGTTTCTATGCTGCAGGGTCAGAACCAATGCCTTGGACTCCAATGCTTGTATTATCTGGGTAGTGGTTTGAATTTCAAAACACAGCTTTTGGGAACTGTGGATGTGGTCTGTTGGCAACTGGGTGTGTGCCTAGCAGCTGTCACACTCAGTTTGTCTGTGTTTTTATTTTAATAAAGATAAAATTTATTTTAAAATAAAAACAAAGTGGAAAAACAGCAGGCACAGCAGGCTCCATCTCCTGATGGATCTCTGCACACTGCACGCATCAGCGCTGCTGCCAGCAGCCAAAAACTGATGTGTTGCAGCTGTTTTGTTTTCTTTTTGATCAGTTTTTATAATAATTATATATTTTTATTTTAAATAAAGACAGACAGACAACGGCCAAAGTGGCTCTGTTGTCTGATAGGTGTCTGCATGCTGCGCGCATCGGCATAAATACTCGCAGGTAACATTGATGTTGTGCAGCCATTTTTGTTTTGTTTTGTTTTGTTTTAAATAATAAATCTAAATAAATTAGATTTTTTTAAAGAAAAACAATGACAAAACTCACCGTGAACAGCCGGGCCTATGCTTGACGCATGCCCTGTGCTGTGTGCATCAGCGCCACCTCCTGTGGATGGCGCATTGATGTTGCGCTCCCTGCTTTGACTTGTTGCAGTACAGTTTGTTTTTGTCCTTGGGTAATTTTTTTTATATAAAAAATAATAAAAATAATAAAAACTATTTATTTATTTTTATTTATTTAATTTGGACCAAAATAATAATAATAAA
>JADGJH010000716.1:699-15035 GCA_027596945.1 Physocladia obscura
GCCAAAAGGATTCAAAACCTCAATTTGTGGATTCCTGGGTCACTATCTGTTAGAACGAAAACAAATGCGAGCACGCAAAACTTCAGAGCAAGCATAAACCGTTCGCAAAATCCGGAAAACTTAGAGAGCCGATGCTCCAATTTGAAGTATATTATAATATCCGGGCAAATAAAACAAGGATCCATATTTTGAATGGTGCTTCAAGCAAAAAAAAAAAAAAATCTTCAAGCATGGATTGTAGCGTCACATGATTTTAGTCGATTCATAACATTTCAGATATTTTCTTTTTTGTGGCAAAGTTTAAAAAAAAGAAAATCTTTATGCCCTTCAGAGCGATTGCAATTGCCGCCACTGCTGAGTGGTGCAACACAAGCTGCAACTAATTTTCCACCATCAGATAGTTTTACAGCGAAAGATATCTGGATTTAGGCAATCCAAGCAATCAGATAAGATAGAAAATTGTACATTGAGTTTGAATCGGTATTGCGTAGATTAGGTTGGACGTGTATGGCAAGTGGGCCCGGGAAACAAGCATTCAAATGAATCGACCGTTGCAAATATATGCAAACGATACCTGTTTATATGGATAATAAAGGTGCATAGTAATAAAATCAAAATAATATGGCATAATCTGACGAATTATGCTTTTTTCAAATATATATATATATATTTTTTTTTCTCTGCCGCGCAGCACCGATAAAAAAAATTAAAGACAATGGGTTAGAATGTAACTGTGGATCCCTTTTTTGACTCTGCTCTGTTATATAAATAAATATATTCTTTTAAACGTTAAAATCTCTTTCATCACTGATCTCTTCGACGACAACTGACTCTACATTTGCATCACCCCTGCCCTCCACCAGCGTTCTCAACACAATAAGATCCCTTTTTTTCATTCGCAAATTACAAGAAAAAACAACAACAGAAATTACTTTTTTTTTCTTTTTTCACTAGATGTTATTATGTCCATTTATTTATTTTATATCCCTTCAAATCCCGAAACATTTCAAAACAACAAAAAACAAACACACGCCCGTTTCATTTTGATCCTTTAACTAATTTGTTTTTACAGCACCTGAAAGTAATCTACCCTACACTGCTGCAAAAATTTACCTTCCATAGCAATTCTGCGCCAATTCACAATACACTTGTCAGCAGGGTTTGAGTTTGAACACAGTTTATCTTTTGTCTTAGAAAAATTTACTCCCTCCCGTTTTCACATTACTTTACTACAGACTTCCAACTTTCAGAGATATTAAAAAAAGGTAATTTGCCTTACACAATTTGAATATCAGATTTAAGTATATTGATAAAAATTCATTTATTAAGATGAAACCGCAAAAGGTTCAAAGTAGAAAGATGGGAGAAAAGTAATGTGACGAGTCGGAGAAATTTTTTCAAAAATATTTCTATTTTGAAGGTATCTTTGTGATGTTCATAATTTTTACTGAAACACAAAAAGTTATGCTGATTATTATTTAAATAAAGGACAGTTTGTACTGAAACACACAGTGTTTATTTTACAGTGCTTCTCGACATGCAAGTTTTTTCTCAAGCCATAGCAGTTTCAAAGTGCACACTACAAAATGTTTTCCATCCACATACATCACACACAGTTTTTTGCCAAAATTTTTCACGTGTCCTCTTGCATCAATTTGCCCATGATTTCAAAGAAGGATCAGAAAGCAAGCTTTTTTTCGATTCAAAAAAATTTCAACGGGATATACAAAGCAATAGCAACGCTGCGTAAAATAGTGACATAGTTTCTGATCTAATTCTTTTATTTGTTTCAAGCCTATCACGATAGATTTTCCAAAAGGAATAAAAATAAAAATAAAAAAGAGCCAAGATTTCGTAATTGACTCCATCAATTTATTAGTAATGAAAAGGTCCACATTCAGAATCAACAAAAGTGTTTTAATCTGTTGACTTAATTTCACTCTTGGAACTAAATATTAAAGTTTTTGGAATCAAACTGCTGACAAAGTGCAGTTTGATTGCCCAAGGGTTTACTCAACCCAGCCAATTACATTTAATCAAAGTAACTTTCTGCGTCCATCATTATTTGAAAAATAATGAATGTAGCAATTCCTTTGGTTACGGCTTTTCCTCCAAAACAAACGACGGTTGGCAAACGGATGATGAAATCAGAAAAATCTCTTGGCGTTTTTTCCTTGTGAAACATTACAAATTCAAATTTTTACAATTTTTACAAATTTGGAATTGGAAAGTCTTGGCGTTTTCAAATCAAAGCAAAATCATGGGTGAAAGCGCGCGTAGCAAGCAGGGTCCGAAGCTGTTTGTCACGATATTCAACGAGTCGGCACACCCGAAATGGCTCGCGACGATCGTGTGGACGTGCGCGGCCGCAGCAATACTGGCGATTTACATCCTTTTGTGGATTTATACTGTTGAAGTGGGGCTGGAGATCTCAGACAATCACTACTCGGCCTGGAGTATCGGCACTACGATATTACTGGCAGCGGTAGCCGCAATCTGCCGGCACTTTCTCACCCGCAAACTGAGTTCACATGCTCTCTCAGTATTTGTCCACGCTGAGCGACTGGTGATTGTTGCTGTTACTATGATTATTGTCAAAAACGTTGTCAGCATGTGGATGCACGAACCTGGAAAGCCGTTGTTTGACATTGGCCATTATTTCCTGCCACATTTGGCTGAAGATTCGGCAATTTCAAAAACGTCGGAATTAATGACCAATGCGGTTCCAGTGATGGGCCTGATCCTGTCGAGTTTCCAGACTCCCGTACACCAAGCGCGTTCGATCAACAGCTTTCTCCGAGTATTGACGATCTGTTACTTTCTGAGAATATTTACAGTTGCGGTGACGATTCTTCCTGGCCCAGCAGATCATTGTTCTGCAACCGTATTGGAATCCGACGCAATCGCACCACTTCACGATGTTCTGGCACATCTTAGTCTTTCAGGAAAATCATGTGGCGATTTGATATTTAGCGGACACACGTTACTATCTTTTTCTGCCGTGTTATTGATTGGGCGGGCCCTGGATCGACACGACATGACTAGCTCACTGTTCAATTCGGTGGTTCGATGGACTCTTCTAGGATTGTGCCAGGTTTTCATCGTTTTTGGCATACTTGCAACGCACAAGCACTATACTGTAGATGTAGTAGTAGCACTGATAGTTGTGTGGTTTGTTGTAGAGGTATTTGAACACGGATGGATACCACGACAATATCAATCGGCTGGATATATGTCTCCAATGTCGCCGGGGTCGCCAAACTACCGATATTTCAGTGATGCAATTAAAGAAGAAGCAGGATATATCTCGATTGGAGTCAATGACTTTGATTGACTGTCCTTTGTGACGCGGGGCCGTTACTGCAATTCCTTTTTTTTTTTTTCCCCTAAGCGCGATGCTTTCTACTGTGTTTAAATAAACATTCGTCAATATCCTGAAAAAAAAATTTTTTTTTGATCTGATACAAAAATGAAAAATATTTAAAAAATATCCCACGGCTGATTCTCGTCGGTGTAGTGCATTACTCAAGAGTTATCACAAGGTATAAGAAAATAGTACATAGTTCTTTTTGACCGAAACGGTCTTTTTTATTCTTATTTTGGTGTAAAATAATGGGAGATCTTTGTTTCAGCCGCCTATTTTCCTTTTCATGTTTCATTTTTTTTTCTAGTTCTTTCATTTTTTTTTTTAATTATTTTTTCATGTCAAACTAAATAACAGGATTTTAACTATTCTGTATTTGCAGAGTCAAGTTATTTCAACGAATATTTGAAATACGGATTAGATTTTTAATACTATCAAAAATCTCGTGTGCGTCTTGCTCCGAAACATTATTTGAAATCTCGTTGTGACGAGTGAGTTTTGTTTGACAAGAATTGTGTTTTGGTGCTCAAAGAAAACAGTTAAAAAAAAACGGCTTAAAATAAACAATGAAGAATTCATATTTTCATCTCTTTGCTCAATCGAATTTTTATGCTTTGATTTCAAGTGCTTTCCCGCATATTTCTTGTTGACAAATTGGAATTTGGGCTGAGCAAAAAAAAGAAAAAAAAATTAGTAATTGCTCGAATTTCTCACATGAATTTGTCAACCATGTTTGTTACAAACAATATTTCTTGGCGTTTCGGGGAAAACAGAAAACTAAAAAAAAAGGATGACTGAAGCTGCCCGGATTAACAAGCAAACTCCGAAACTACTAGTTGCGATATTAAACGAATCGGTGTTTCCAAAATGGCTTGCAGTAATTATGTGGACGTGCGCGGCCGCAACAGTACTTGCGATTTACATTCTTTTGTGGATCTATTCGGTTGAGCTAGGTCTGCAAATCTCAGACAATCATTATTCAGCCTGGAGTATTAGCACAACGGGATTACTGGCAGTGGCATCAGCAGTTGGCCGGCATTCTCTTGTCCGTAAACTGAACTCACATGCTGTCTCGGTATTTGTCCACGCTGAGCGACTGGTGATTGTTGCTGTTACTATGATTATTGTCAAAAACGTTGTCAGCATGTGGATGCACGAACCTGGAAAGCCGTTGTTTGACATTGGCCATTATTTCCTGCCACATTTGGCTGAAGATTCGGCAATTTCAAAAACGTCGGAATTAATGACCAATGCGGTTCCAGTGATGGGCCTGATCCTGTCGAGTTTCCAGACTCCCGTACACCAAGCGCGTTCGATCAACAGCTTTCTCCGAGTATTGACGATCTGTTACTTTCTGAGAATATTTACAGTTGCGGTGACGATTCTTCCTGGCCCAGCAGATCATTGTTCTGCAACCGTATTGGAATCCGACGCAATCGCAACACTTCACGATGTTCTGGCACATCTTAGTCTTTCAGGAAAATCATGTGGCGATTTGATATTTAGCGGACACACGTTACTATCTTTTTCTGCCGTGTTATTGATTGGGCGGGCCCTGGATCGACACGACATGACTAGCTCACTGTTCAATTCGGTGGTTCGATGGACTCTTCTAGGATTGTGCCAGGTTTTCATCGTTTTTGGCATACTTGCAACGCACAAGCACTATACTGTAGATGTAGTAGTAGCACTGATAGTTGTGTGGTTTGTTGTAGAGGTATTTGAACACGGATGGATACCACGACAATATCAATCGATTGGACACATGTCTCCTATATTGACAGGTTTGCCAAGTTACAGATATTCCGGTGATACTTTGAAAGAAGAAGTACTACATACCTCCATTGGAATCAATAATTTTGATTAAGGTTTAAATTTGACCATTATTGTTCAAAGAATTTGATATTTCTATTTATTCTCTCCTGTCTCAAAAAGACGTCAACCCTCATTGATTTAATAAAATTTTGCTGTGCAAGAAAAGTTGAGACAGGAAGGTTGACTCCTATTACAATATTAAGAAAGTGAAAGCGTGAGAGTGTGGGCGAGAAAGAAAGAACGTGACAAGTACAATAATAATAATAAACGAAATAGTGGTACTTTGTCGCGGATATTATTGTTTGTTCAGTTAAAAAAAAAATTTCAAAAAAAGACCTGTCCAATTTCATCATTTCAAATTGAGAAAAAAGTTGAGCAAAGTCTTATTATTTCTTGTAATGTGTGGGTAAATTATATTAAATACTTTGCCAGAAAAATTTTCAATAAAGCTTGAGTCAATATTTGTAATTTGTTGAGGTGGAAAACTTGTGAACAGAGACAGCACACAACACTATTGGAAAACAATGTATTGTCTGTCAAAGCCAGGATTTGCTCTTGTTCAGTCGGCACATGCTCAGTTGGTTTGTGTTCCATGGTTGCAGATTGATTGCATCATTATTTTGATGATTTGATTTTACTGTGGCTTGAATGTAGTTGATATCATGTCAAATATCTGCAAATTCTCCAACAAATGTTTCAAACTCATTTATTCTTTCTTCAAACAAAATAAAACAGAGAAAGACAGAGAGAAAGAGAGATATAATTCTTGTCTAAACACACTGAGAATACCAGTCATTGCTAAACGTGCAGGTTCCAGAAGCGCAGCAAGTTGGCCCTGTCCATCCAATTCCACCACATTGCCCATACAATGCAGAGCAAGATGAAGAGCCAGAAGTTGTTTTACTGGTAGTTGCGGCAGTAGTAGTCGTAGTTTTAACAGCTGTAGTGGTAGTGGTGGTGGTGGTAGTTGAAGTTATTGTTGGCGGACCAGATTGCGGACCAGTTGGGACCATTGCCCCAAGAGTGATAATGTCAACTGTCCAAGTAAGTCCACCGTCAAGCGTTTGAAGGCCAGAATATTTACCATACGGTCCATTAGCAAAACCGCCGTTTCCAACACTGACAGTAGAGCCGAAGTTGGGGTCAGCGTTCTCAAACTTGAGGATAGTGTTGATGTAATACTGGTTGTCGATGGTGTATGAGTTGGAATCGCATTCGGTACCAAAACCAAAGCCAGTATGCATCATCGGACCGTCTTGGTGAGAAAACGTGGAGATGACTTTGTTGAGTTGCAGACTTGAAACTGTCTGAACCCACGTGACTTGGTCGGATTGAAGCGCGTATTCGATGGTGATATGATCGTCGTAGTTGACGGCGGTTGCGGTACCGCTGAGTTGGCCGAATGAGCCAAAATCAGAAGCATCGGCACACCATTGGCCGCTAGTTGCGCCGCACCATGAATTGTCAGGCCACGCTTCGAGAGTAGTTTGGATCAAGTCGCCAGTTCCGTTCGACATCCCGGGCCACAGAAACAGTGGCCCAACCGTGCTAGAAACTGGCGGGAAGTGGCCCGGAATTATTGTGGTCTTTGCATATATGATTCTGGACGTTGACGGGCCAAAGGACACACTTGGCCCCCACTGGTCAATGGCAAGCACAATCTGTGCCAGAATTATAGTGATGGCAACAGTAGTCTGCATTTTTTTTTTTTTCCTTTCCAAGAATTTTTTTCTGCTTCTTTCTTGAGTCATTTATTCTTGATTTGGTACTTTAAATTTTTGGAGGCAAGCCAGTGATATCATTGAATTCATTCGGCTTGATCGAATTTTACTTTCAGTTTGCCACAGATAAAGATGTATATAATGCCGGAGAGGGGTTTAAAAAAAAAAGGAGAAAAAAAGCTAGTTTTAACTGAAGCATATTTAAAGTGTTTTAGTATCATTTTTCCAAAAAAAAAAAAATTGTTGACATGGATTTGTTAACACTCAAATGATCAACAAACGTTTCAAAAATGTGCGAATATGCAATTTTATTAATTTTACTAAAACATACTGCTTTTTATTGATTTGGAAGCTCCTCCTTCTCATTTATTTTTTTGTCTGTTTGTCGATCAAGACAAATCAAAAAAAAAAAATTTTTTTTAACTTGAATTTGTTTATTTAAATTTAACAAAGCGTTGTTCAGCTTGTGTTAACGTTGTTTTTTTAAGTATTTATTTTCATTTAGTCGTCTTTATTGTGCATTTTTATCATCATTTTGTTAGTGGTATCATGAAATCAAAATCACCTGACTTAAAAAATAAAGTTAATTTAAAAAATTCACTTCCATTTTCATCACCAAAAGTTAAATAAATAATGCAAATAATGCTCTAAAGTCTTTTGTTAAAACACCCATTTGGTTTGCAAATATTCCGAATTCCATCTGATAAATCAGATAACCCCTTGCATCTTTTCTCCTGTAATACATTGTTTTTGAAAATAATATCTGTGTTTAACTTTTGACTAAAATACATATCAGTAATATTGTTCGTTGAAAACGCACCTTAGTGACATTTGACCAACATGCTTATCAAAATCAATGAGCGCATCTTTCTTGTTTTACTGAACGAACATGTACACCTGACTTTTGACCGAAATAGTTGAAATTGGCTGGTCTTGATTTTTATTTATTATAAAAAAACGTGTCTAAATGTCTGATGTTGTACAAATTTAGTGCAGCCAGACATTCAATCCAGATTTTACTGCAAGTTAGCCTGTATTGTTTCTCACGTAGAATACATGCATCGAAGTTAGTAACATGCTGCATTCAGTGTCAATGAAGGCACCTAGTTTACATTTATAGATTTTCTTGGCTGACTTTGAACCACCATTATTTTCTCCCATTTTGGTCAACATTGTTCGAATGAGTCCACCTCCAGTTCTAATTTGGCAGAATACTTAAGAACAAGAAGGACAAATGGTTTTCCACGTCTGCTTTTGGAAACAAAAGAATTTTCCTCGAAGTATTGGCAAAACTTATATGGTGCAACAAAGATGCCAAGAAATGGATTTATTTGAGTGTTATTAACAAAAGGTAAACGACACATTATTTAAAAACACAACTGCAAGAATAAAGCCCCATTAGCATGACTAAAAAGAGAGAAAAAAAGATAAACGACTTACGCAGCACAGTTCTTCAAGGGCGCAGCAGGTCAGGCAGCCAAGCACACCTGCCGCGGCACCAGTGACAGCGGCCCCGCCAGTACTCATTTGTTGCTGGGGCGGCTGTTGCACATAGACGACCTGCGGAGTTTGCTGCTGGTACTGTTGCTGGTACGGCTGGTTGGGGTTGGCATACGTGGGGGTGGCTGTGTTTGGAGCGTACGTTTGCTGGTTGTTGTAAGCAGCGTTGTAGTAATTGTCGGCCGGTGGCTGACTCGGCGGGCCGGGTGGCGGCGGGTACACAGACGCTCCAAAGGCGGGCGGCGGGCCTCCTGGCTCGGCATAAACAGCTCCCGTAGGCGGCGGCGGGCCAGACGGTGCATTGTACTGCGTCTTTTCTCCAGGATATCCGCTTGACATTTCCAAAAACAGTTTGAAGAAGTTCACCCAAAAACGAATGGCTAACATATATAAAAAGATTGAATTGCAAAGACTTATGGCTGACCTGCCCACTGGTCCACTTGCGCAGTCGTCGTCTGCCTCGTCCACTCAACGCGCCGCCGAAGCGAGCTCGCGCCACTACAAACTCGCAAAGGTTGCTTGATTGCCTAATATATTCTGTCACTGAAATCACGCAAACAATATAGGCCCATTTCGATCCTTTGTCTGCATCTCTCGACCGCGTCGCCGTTTCTATTGCACCTAATACTGTTGCCCGATCTGCTTCTTCGTCTTCGGCAATGTCAAAGGCTTCTTTTCGTATTCTTTAATAAAATCAGTCCCTCTCTAGTAATGTATATGGGAAAGCAGATAATACCGTTTTCGAAACTCTCTGCCAAACTTAGTAAAAAGTAGATCGAGATCATTTTTCAGATTTTCTAATTTGCATAGAACGTTCTCAGTGTTTTCATCAATTGAACGTTTATTTCAATATTTTCTCCTCCAAAATAAAACAATTAAGCGTAATGCCATTAAAAAGAATACAAAATTGAATGTCCTTATTTTGGAGCAAATGAGTTACAATAATAGATGTGCCAGATGAATTCTTGAAATTTGAGAATCGAATTGTACCTAATACAAATCAAGCTCAGGTCAACAAGAATTTTTTTTTCTCATTCCTCTCAACTTCAGTGTTTTTTCGCAGGTGACTTAGGGTTTGGCTTAGCAGTTATTCACCATGATTTACAAAATCATCGGTTTTAAACGTGTGTTCTACTGACTGGATCTTCTCGATCGTTAAGGTATTTCTTAGAGGCAGAACAGCCTTCTACTGAAGGCTTCAAATTACTATAGCTTCTATTCTTGTTTTGTTTCGCTGTCAATTAACAGTATCCCGTTGAACTTGAATTTGTCACATGCTGGTAATATGTCACCGTACAAAATAAAAGCCACGGTAAAAGTTTTCTGTACGTTCTGTAAAATAGTTTAAAAAGAAAATGACGAGTAGTTTGATTGTAGTTCCATCTGGCCGTGAAGAGCATTTTCAAACGGTTTGTGTTCACCAAAGAATTTTCTTTCATTGAATGTCCAATTTTTTGAATAGGAAGGATGCGTTCTGGACACAACTGAACACAAGACCCTTGAAGCGCTTCGCACCGCCGCAATCTCTCGCCTCAACCTCACAACGCAAATTTCCCAAACAGCGTTTTTCCGTGACATCCACGGTACCCCACTCACAACATTCAGCGAAGTGTGCGCCCGCGATATTGTCACAATCGAAACAGGAAAAGCTACAGCAAAAATGGCTGATATTCCAGGTCCCGCTGGCAGTTTACTACTTGGAAACATTTTCGATATTCTTCCGGATCCGTTAAATCAAATTCGCGCGCTATTTCGGAAATTCGGACCTGTCATGAAATTGACCAATTTTGGCAACACAACTGTGTGGTTGTCGGATCCGACTGATATTGAAGCTGCCGCCCAGGAAACCGGATCGTATTGGAAACGGTTATCTGGGCCTTTGCTAGAGATTAAAGCGATTGCTGGTTCGTTTTTTATTTTTGTTTTTTTCGAAACAGTTTTTAACTCACAGCTGTACAATGTTTTTCAAGGCCAAGGGCTTTTCACAACAAACAGCGACGACCCAGACTGGATTCTAGCCCATAAACTTCTCATTCCCGCATTCTCTCCAAAAGCAATCCGGGCGTATTCTCACGAAATGGGAACTCTGGCCAACAAGGCAAACGCAATTTTTCAGCAGTTTGCTGATTCCGGCGAGCAAGTTCTTATTAACCGTTGGATGACGAATTTTACGTTCGAAACGATTGGGTTGACAGGGTTCGGATACAATTTCGGGCTGTTGGACAGTAAAGATGCCCCAATTCATCCGTTTATTTCGGCAATGGGATTTTGTTTGCAAGAAAGCATCACGCGGTCAAGAAGCTTTAAGGTAGCATACATATTGAAATTCATGTTTTTTATTTTCATCTTTTTAATAAATATAAAAAGATCTACAAGACTCTACCTTTTGCTGCTAATTATCGTTATGACCGTGAAATCAAATGCATGCATACTATCGTTGAAGACGTGATTAAAGCGCGAAAGCAGCAGATTGCAAATGACGAACAAGTTCCAAAGGACTTTTTGACATATATGTTGAACGAAAGGACCAGCGACGGAATGGGAATGCACGAAACATTGATCCGAGATCAAGGTTATTGCGTTTTTAATTGATTAATATTATTATTCTGATTTGGAAACAAAAAAAATACAATAATTAGTGATGACTTTTTTGATTGCTGGGCATGAAACAACGTCAAACACACTTTCTTGGGTCAGTCCAAAAAAATGATAAATTGGCAAATGTATACATATATTTGTTTGTCTGTCTGACCTATTCGTTTTTTTCTTATAATATAGGCTTTATTTGAGCTGGACAGAAATCCGCAAGTTCTTGAAGCATGCTTACAGGAAATCGCGAACGTTGGTGTTTCCGATGAAGTCATCACGGATAAGCAAGTTTCGGAGCTGCAATACATCGAACGTGTTGTAAAAGAAACTTTGCGGTACCATTCGCCAGTTCGTCAAATCGCGAAACAGTCGCGGCGTGACAATATAATTCAAGGAAAATACTCAATCTCTCCAGAAACAACCACAATTATCGCCATTGGTATGAAAATCTGTCTCTAAAACGCGTTATTTTTGTGTATTTTGACCAATATGTTAACACTTCGCACTACAGATGCCACCCACCACAACCCAGACGTGTTTGAAAACCCAGAAGTATTCGACCCAGACAGATGGCTTCCCGAAAATGAAAGCAAACGCAGTTTATATTCATGGATGCCGTTTTCCACTGGCGCAAGAGGCTGTATTGGCAGGCAATTCGCTATGCAAGAGGCAAAAATTGGGCTCGCTGTTTTTCTCCGGAAATTCAATTTTACATCTATTGATCCTAAATCTGTGTCATACGATCCCAGCATGGCGACAACAACGCCAGTAAATATGTGGATGCGTGTTACACCACAGACCAGGTTACCTCAGCCGAAAACTTCAACAGTTGTTACAAAAACCACGACAGCAGAAGCGACTTTGGAATATCCTGATTTAAAACCCACGGCAATTCAATTTCCTCCAATGACGATTCTTTACGGCAGCATCACCGGCACTTCACTTGATTTCGCGAGTGCCATTGCTAGCACAGCGAAAAGGCTTGGATGCGAGAATATTGTTTTAAGCTCTTTGGATGACTATTTGCCGAAACTTTTGACACGCGTTCGCGATAATGTGGAATTAACGAATGCCGAAGACAGTATATCTTCAGTTAAACATCTTTTAGTAGTCGTGACATCAACTTACAACGGCAAGCCGCCTGACAATGCTGCGGAATTCGATAAATGGCTATCGAATGCTGTAACTGGTGAGATCCAGCCTCTTGCTGGTGTGCATTACTGCGTTTTTGGATGCGGAAACAAGCAGTGGAGAACTTATCAAATGTTTCCAACGAAAGTAAATGTTGGGTTAGAAAAATTAGGTGGTTTACAGTTTGTTTCTGCGGGTGTTGGAGATGCAAATGAAGATATTGACGGTGATTTTGCTGGTTAGTTTTAAATAATCATTTCTCTGAATTATTGATTTAAAATTTTTGTTTTGTTTTTGTTTTTCCAAGAATTCACTCGGTCATTGTATGACACTTTGTTCACCAAGTTTGGACAAAGAGAGAAAACCGCGCTAGAATCACAGCAAACATCTGTTACAAATGGATTTACAATAACGACGATTTCTCCTTCAAAACCAGAATGGCACGAAGCGCGCAAATACGAATCATCTCTCTCCTCAACAATTCTTGTCAACCGCGAACTTCAAAACTCTGCGATTTCAAAGAGATCAACGCGCCATATTGAAATTTCCGTCGATTCTGATTACCAGCCAGGTGACCATCTTGAAGTTTCGGTACAGAATGACAAAGCAATCGTTGAGGCGGTAGCTCACGGGTTCGGCCTTACGCTTGACGCAACTTTCACACCGACTGAAATCGATTCCTCAGCTTTAGCATCCACGAGATCGATTGCAGCGTCACTGATTGTGGGCGTCCCCGTGTCTCTCAGAAATTTGATGACGTTCCGTGCTGACTTGTCTGGACCGCCAACTCGTCTACTGATTTCGTTGTTTGCAGATAAACTGCAGACAATTGATTCTGCAGTTTCTGAGGCACTCAAGTTTATTGTCGCGTCAAACTCAAAGAAGGAATATGACACATTTGTCAAAAAGAATCGAACTCTCCTTGACCTGATGAAAGCATATCCAGCCGTGAATGATTTGTCATTGGCAGAATTTTTGGGCTCCGTTTCAACGATTGTTCCAAGACGTTATTCGATTGCCTCTTCACCGCTGGTGTTGAAAAATCGTGTTCAACTTGTTGTTGGGGTGGTGGAAGATGTCGATCCTGTGAGCGGGAATATTTATTTTGGGCAAACAAGCGGGTTCTTCAAACGGATGGCTGACGTTGAGAATGGGAAAGTTTCGGCTATTGTTAGGAGCTGCAAAGATAGCTTCAGAAGTCCTGTAGATATCAATACTCCGTTGATTATGGTTTGTGCAGGAACAGGGCTTGCGCCATTTTTGGTAAACCAGTTTGTTTGTTTTTTTGAGAAACTGTAATTAATAAGGCTTTTTTTACCAGGGTTTTTTGCAAGACCGCAAAGAAAAAGGTTTTGTGCCGCCAATTGCTGAAACCCACCTCTTCTTTGGATGTCGCAACGAACATGATTTCATATATCGGTCTGAACTCCAAGACTTGGAAGAGTCTGGAGTTTTGACCAAGATCCATGTTGCATTTTCGCGTTCACAAATTCAACCAAAAACATATGTGCAGCATTTATTGGCTGATAATGGTGTTTTACTTTGGAATCTGCTGAACGAGCGAGAAGGCAAAGTGTATGTTTGCGGAGCTGCGGGAACAATGGCGAAGGAAGTTCGAAAAGCATTGGAAAAAATTGCGGTGCATATAGGCGGAATTTCTGAGGATAAAGCAACGGAATGGCTCGAAACTAGACATGTTGAAGATGTTTGGGGTTGATGAGTTTTGAAAATAAATTGCGATGTGTATGAACGGTAATTTTTAAAAACTCTTGTTATAGAAGTTGAATCAGCTTTCCTGCGTTATTGTAATTGTATGTTAGATAAACAATTTTGGACTATTGACTTGACAAAAAAAGACTTTTAAATCGATAAAACTTCAAAACTCAGAGTCAATAACATAGTTACAATTAAATTAAGTAGGTTCGTCAAATTTTACTTTCAGGCACCACTCCACCATTTTCCAAAATTACTGCATTCCATGCCTCCGCTATTACGTTAGTTTTGACTGGATTCCATTGATGCATATATCGGCGGTAAAATACAACAGTAACAAGAAAATTCCGATCCACAAGTAACAATTCCTGCAATCTCAACTTTTGATAGATTCGTTGAAGAAGACGAAGAAGAGTTGCCATCTATGCTCGCTGGATCAAACATTCTCTTGTGAATTGAAGGTTTGTTTTGGCTGCTTGTAGAATTTATGCCTAAAATCAACC
>JADGJH010000717.1:0-15021 GCA_027596945.1 Physocladia obscura
GGCCGAGCGGTTAAGGCGATAGACTAGAAATCTATTTCCCTCTGGGAGCGCAGGTTCAAATCCTGCCGTTGTCGTTTATTTTCAGCCTTGTCCTTTATTTTTCATCACGGATTGATGAGCGCAAAATGCCAATGTGTAATGTTAAATCAAAAATTGCATCAAAAGTGAGGTGATTGGAGTCAATTCATTTAAAAATAAACCATAATTGCCTGTTCCCCCTTTCCTTCTGAAGGACAATATGGACACTTGAATTTTGTGACCAAACCTCCTTTTCCCAGCCGAAGCAAGCTTTCTTTGCAAACAACATGCCCACAGACCATCATCTAAACAAAAAATATTTGAACAAACCAGGAAGAAAAAAAAAAGTGTTACCATTGGAGGATTTTCCTTTGTCCCCAACTCTTTTGAAACAGGACAAGCAAAGATTGAATGAAATCGCTGCCTGTCCAACAAAGGAATCTCAACAGGAAGTTCGCCATGGGTTGACCATTCGAGGCCAGATTGGTCCTTTAAAATCGATGACATTTTGATAATTGTTGGTAGTGCATTTACACCAACAGAGACACAAGTTTGAAGCGGCGACTCTGGCGGGAGGTGCAACAGCAGGCAAAAGTCTCGTGTGAATATATGTGCAAGATCTGACCAGGCGTCGTGGGAATAGAGGGCTTTGTAGGGCGACTGAGCAATATTGTTCGAGTAAGCAAAACAGCACATGAGCTTCTGAATATCTTTAAGGTGGGCGATTTTAAAGGGAGCAAATGCGGTCTGGGCGTAGGCGAGAGCGGCGGCGCGATTAGGGGCGTTATTGTTGTTGTTGTTGCTGTTATGATTGTCACTGTTGCCATTGTTGTTGGGTGTTGATGGTGAGCCAAATAGAAGTTTGAGAAAGGCCAGGCGCGCAACTGCAAAAGCGAGCGGCGAGTCAACGGCGGCTAAAGCGACGGCATTGCGTGCGACCCATGCCTCGGCCGGGGCTACGTCGAAGGCGCGAAGACCGGCCAAAACCGCGTACATTTCAGCAAACTGGCCCTGCTGGCCCTCGATGCCGGAGCCACTGTCCGAATCCGCACTCCAATCCCGTTCCCGATCCCGATCTCGGTCCGCCTTTGCACCCTCGGCGGCAAACGTGCGGGCAAGACCAAAGCGGCCCTATAGTTACGCTAAAGTTAACGAACAGTACGCATTGGATGAGTACACGGGCGCGAAGCGCTTACTTACTTCGCGCACAAGGTGCTGGATAACGGCCGTGTGTAGCGTGCGGCGTGCGTCGGGATGGTCCAGCACACGCGGATTCCACATGTCATCAATATCGGCGGCACTCTTCAGTTTCTTGTCCTTGTCGAGCGCCTTTGCGTATTTGGCCACGGCGCCGTGCAGATCTTTTGTAGCCGCCATTGCTTTTGCCTGTGCGTGTCCCAGACCCTCCGCCAACCGGGACACCTTCTCCTTCGCTACTACCACCAACTCATCCTCCGTACTATCGTCGAGTCCAATCAATGCTGCGCGCGCCTCCTGAAGTTGTTGCAGTACCAAGTCTATTTGTTCCAACGTCACACCCGTTGATCGTGTTTGTTTCTCCTGCACCTGCGCTTTATCATACTCGTTCAATAGTTCCATACTGGTTGTTTTTATTGACAATTCTTTTCTTTCCCTTTCTTTTTGCATATCAGTGTAAGTATTGTTGTTGCATTTCGCGCTCCTTCCAATGGTCTCGAACAGCAGACTCATGCGCAATTAGCTCACTTTGATTCACATTGTCCCTTATAGAGTCCATAATTTTGTGATACACAGTCTCATGGTTCGCCATGTCCTTATCGTCACGATATCGGCTGAATTTCCACTTTCCTGGCCAGTCCGGATCATATTTACATTCGATGATTCTTCCAGTTGGCGGCATCGCTATCCACCTTGAATTAAAATAATAATAATAAGATAAAAATAAAAATCGAATGGAGGTAAATACAAAATATTTATAATAAAAAAAAACTAAAAAAAAACTCAACTCTTGATACATATCCTCGGCCAACGTAAATTCGTCAAAACGCACATGCCCTCCATTACCTGCATTACTTCCACGGTTCAACATTATATAAAAACGCCCATCAATATCTGGCCCATCAACTTTGAAATCAACAGTGTTTTCTTCACTCGGCTTCCATTTCAACATTTTATTGCACGTCCCTATCGAATACGGTGCCACACTTGACGTGAAAATCACACCGTCGTTTTTGTGTTTCAAATTTGGAATTTGATCAAACACGCGCGATACGTGGTATGCGAGTTCCAATGGCTTCACGTCCAATCTGTCAATTTCTTTTTAAATGTGGGAATGGAATAAACACAGAAGATGCATGTGGGAAGATGGAGGAGCAATAATTTAACAAAATACTTGAAAGGCAATTTCCTTGCATAGCTTGAACTCTCGCGGTATAGTTGTTTGTATGGCTTGAGCACAAACTCGTTGAGACGGCCAAGTCGCTTCGTGTACGGTTTTTCAATAAGTCGTTCGCCTTGAAGTATCACGCAGTCGAAAAGAAGGAACCATAGTTTGCGCTTTAAAAATTAATAAATTTAATAAAGTACAGAAACATTTTCATAATAGAGATAGAGAAGATATATATATGTTGTGTGTGCGTGTGTGCGTGCGTATATAAGAATGCGCGCAAATAATACAGTAGTATCGGCAAATCAAAAAAGCTTCGTGTATTTTTTTTTTAAGATGAGGGCGACCAACTAAACTTGTCCTTTTTCAATATCCAACACCAATTCGCCGTCCAGCACTGTATCAACTTGCCATGAGTTAATATCATCTGGTTGCGGAAGGCTAAAATCAAGAAAGTAATAAGCGTTTTTGCGGTCAATCTGGGGAGAGGGGACATTAAACACATTCCGCCATACATAAAATCCAAAATAACATACTAAAAACGTTTCGTTTCGATGTGTTTTTGGATTTTTGTGGGTAAGCATTAAGCACCGAATTCCGTCTGCTTTTTCACTGACAAAATAGTTTTCCGACTCCAGCTCTTCAAGATGCGACTTGTTGAATGAGATTGGCTGTGCGCCCGGAAACCGCGGCTCTCTGAAAATCAAACGATCAAAATTTGCAGTTTGAGCGATATTGTGTGGCATTTTATTAAGAATGTGTCAGGAGATACGATTGAAGGGTTAATGGAAGTTGTCAAAAAGAAAGAAAAAGAAAAAAAAAAGGAGAACGAACAAACCAACTAACCGGTGCCCAGAAACATCAAGGCCGAACAAACTACTGGTGTGGCGCTGCAGTTCTGATAGATATGGGTTCTGCACGAGCTGCCCAGGAATGGTTGGTAGCAGCGATTCGGATGTGCCATTGCTCATTTTATTAATGAAAGAAATTCATGGGAAAAAATGTTAAAAAAAAGATCAAACAAAAAAAGGCGAGATAATAAATGCAATTAAATATTGAATAAAATTGTATAGCTTATCTATGTTGTCAAAAAGATCAAACAAATGCTTGAGGTTTGTTTCCAAATGGTATGGATAGATGCCGCATAATATCTTTAATAAAATTAAAAACTGAAAATAAAAAAACTGAAAAAATAAAAAGGATTCAACCAGTCCATAGATACAATTAATGTATTTGATTGTTTGAAGGCAAATGTGGAATACGTGTATTCTTACTGAAACACTTAAATCAGTGGCCATTCATATTTGCATTTCTTGTGGAACAAAAAAACTCGGTTTCTGAATCTATTAATATAATTCTATCAATAAAATAAAAATAAAACACACTGCTTGAAGTGGCAGACAATAAAAGAAATTTACGCCTTGCTTGCAATCAGCAATAGACATGGAAGATATTTGATATTTTTTCATCCAACAATGTTTCTTAGAGCAGCTTTTTCCACTGGTTTCTGCAAAGACTAATATGAAAATAAAAGGAACAAGAAAAAAATAATATCACTACATGCAGAACATGTGCTTAGAATAATTCATTGAAAAAACAACTGCATCAATAGGGAAAGAGCGAATGCTAAGAAATCAGGGCTTGCCAGTGGGATTCCTCTCTAAGTGTAAATTCAACATTACATGAGTATCAGCATAAAACAGCCCTTGTTTTAACAAATTCAGTAACAATTAGACTAAAAATTACCTAGAGATGAGGATCAATCATTTGATTATTACCAACCATAAATTGCAATATAAGGGCCTCCAAAAGGAAACCCTAAAACACTAACATATATTTGTAAAAATATGAATCACACAGCAAAGAACAGGCAAAAAGAGCATCTTTCAAATATGCCCTCAATATTTTAACTACTACCTCAACTCTGAAACTATAATTAAAATCTAATTCCAAAAAATTGTGCCTTAATTTTGTTGTACACAGAAAATTAATGATGTGGCAGTAATTTATTCCAGACTGTTACAACTTCTCACAAAATTTCAATAGAGTGGTAGCAGCATGAAAAGAGTAAAGATGCAGCAACAACACAAGCATACAATAGCATATTGAAATAAAGGTGGTAATGTGGCAGCAGCAGCAAGTAATACATAGGCAGCATAAGAATATAGAAATAGCAGCAAGGCAGAGTATTAAAATAGCAATGGTGGGAACACCAATGGAGTGAAGATGCAACATTGTTTCAACACAATGAGATAGTTCTGGTTCATGTTGAGTGAGACTTGAGTTCAAGCAGAAATGGAGTTTACAAAAAGAGATTTATACGCTTTGAGATAGCTCAAAAGAGAGGCACCAAACTTAAGAATGATACTAGGGCTGTTTTGTTGAACTCAGCACTATGTGTGTGCTGAGAATGCGAAAGCAAGTTATGAGTTTGAGAGTGTACAGTGAGTGATTGGTATTAGTGTAAGTGTGTGCGTATTTGTATGAGTTTTGTTTAGTTGTTTCAGTTAGATGGAGAAATAGGAAATAAAAATTACTGTGTTGTGAAAAGTTTTATTTTCCAAGAATGGTAAAATGAAAAGAGGTAGCTGAAATCGTTTTTCATTGCTTGGAAATAGAAAACAAAAAACTATTTTAAGATTTTTTATTTTTATCAGTTGTTTTAAAAATACAAGAAGAGCGAAGAGTTTGAGGTGTCGTTTGGGGAAAAAAGGTCAGTCATAAGTTCGCAAAATTAAAATGTGACAGAAAGACGCGTTACAGTGATCTAAAAATCCACAGAGCAAGTTTAACAACGTTTTGAATTGCAATCTTTTCTACAATTAGAGGATTAATGGAATCTTGGCAACAACAGTAAGCAAATTTTTGACTTATGCGATTACCCAATCCTCCAGATCGACATGTGACATCAAGAGTCCTTTGCTTTGCTGATCGACAAACAGAGTTAAAAGGAGTGCTGTTTTATCGAAAAGTTGACATCTAGATGAGTGGGGTTAATAGTGGATGGGTTTTCTGGGTTTTCAAGTATTGTTGACAAATTGGCTCTCCATAAATATTTTAATTTAATTTTTTGATACCTGAAATTCAAGGTGGAATGGCAAGTGAGCGTCAGTCCAATTGTAGTTGCTTTGCCAACGTCTTCGCCCAGTCGACAACCAGGGATACGCATTTGCGCACCATTATGCCAAGGAGAATGCGACCAGGTTTTCCCCACTGTTATCCAACAAACTCATTCAAACAAAGGCCGATTCATCGAATCAATTTTTTGACCAGATTTTCAAGAAGAGGAGGTGTGTACTCGGTTGTAAGCGTGTGTGTGCGTTTGTGTGTGTGTTTGTCTTCTTTTTTTTCCTTTTTGTTTTCTGTTTGTTTTTTTGGCTTAATCCTACACTTTGAGGGGCCGACAAATACTATGGAAGAGCGTATTCAGGCAATTTTGACACAAGTGGCAATGCTCAGACAAGATATTGCAGGATTTTCAGCAAGAGTTGATGAATTGGTCAATACTCAATAAAAGAAATATTTAAATTTTTTTGTTTATTCATCATTTTCGGGATTTGGACGGACGGAATTTCTTGGCGAATAACTTCGCGCGTTCGAAAACAGCCGGTAATTTCGGAGCCAAATATCCACGACGTACGGCGTCGAAGTATCTCGCTGGTGGATTTGTATTAAAAAAAGTCAGTGAAAACCAAAGCAAAGAAATGCGGGAGCAAGTTTCGGATGTACTGGGATGATAACTCACGTTTAACCCTCCTGTTTGTGGGCAAAGAAGGAGTTGGAACCCCTACAAATTTGTCAGGGTTGATGATAGCGCGCAGAACGTGGCGGTCGTAGTCAAAACACGTGACGGAGCCCCCGGCGGCCTCGACGAGACTGATTGCGCGCTGCGAGGCATGGGATACATGAATAGCGATCTTATGGGGAAAGATGGGGAGACGGCCAGTCGCGAGGAGCACCACGTGGTCGAAGACGCCCGACTGCGGCAGGAGGCGCGCGCACACAAGGTCACGTGGCGTAATGGCGACTCCGAACCCGAGTCGCCCCGTATCGAGTGCGTGCGCCAGTGCATCCAGCCGCACCACGCGCTGCACCGGATGTGCAGCCCCACGCAAACCGAGCTTGGGACTACATTCATCGAAAGATAAACAACCAACAAACGCATAATACACAAACGACTCACATTGCACGCAGTATGCCCGCCTGTCCGCCCTCGAAGCCCGGTGTCGGGCGCGACTTTGCGGCGCGCGCGTGGTAACCTTTATGGCCGCGGCCGCTCGTCTTGCCCTTGCCGCTGCCTAGTCCGCGTCCAACGCGCTTACGGATTCGCCGTGCGCCGGCGTTATCCGAAACGCTGTATGCACCGACCGACGCCGACGCCAACTCTGCAATGCCTTTCACAATCCGACGCCCCGAACCCGGTCCCGCAGTCACATAGCCGCGAGGGTAAATACCATCACTGTCGATACTATTACCAACGCCTTTATAACGATTACTATTGCCTATACAATTGCCCACACTCATTACGCCATGACTTATCGCAGGCGCCGCCACTTGCGTCAGTATTCGCATTGCTGTCTGAAGCCTGGATGTCAGCGACAATATCGACATGATTGATTCGAGACAAAAAAAAGAAAACTGAACAGCATCTTCAATAAAAAAAATCTTTTAATTTTCAAACAAAATCAAGCCAAAACCGAAAAAAAAAGAACAGAAAACAAACAAAGCAAAAACAACAGCAACAAAGACCAGAAAGACAGAAGAGAGAGAGAGAAAAAAGAGGGAGAGAGAAATGAAAAGAGATATAAAAACAATTTAGAAACGTTCAAACGCGCGACTATCATGAAGAATACTGCGAAAATGTTGCTGAAAACGGGAATAAAAAATAAAAAATTAATTGCTCAGCCACAGAAGAAAAAAAATTTACAACAAAAAAACATTCTTACGCTTGAATCCTTGGGTAAAAGATTGACTAGAAGGTTGACCAATAACACCAAAACCATGCTGTTGGGGATGGTGATGATTATGAAGATGTTGTTGCTGCGAAAACTGAGACCTTCCGCCACCGGGACCCATTTGTGGAAGCCCTAGTACAGATGGAATCGGCGACGATTGATTAGGTGGGGACAGCTGATTCAACGATCTTTGTTGAAAGTCATTCAATGTCGGTCTACCAACTGGCGCATCGTCAAACAAGCTTTGGAAACGGAGTTTTTGCCCTTGAGCAGAAAATCGAGATTTATCCACTTCTAAATATGATGTTTTCCGGCGTTTTGATTGAGTTTTTTGATTTTTTTTAATTTGTGAGCACAGACTGTGAAGTAAAAAAAGAATTCAAAACCTGGCTCCCCCCAGTCAAACGCAAATTTCAAAGGATCCGAAGAACGCTGTTGCTGCTGCTGAGGATTTAACAACGGATTTTGCTGAAAAGGCTGCCCTCCTTGTTGCTGGTGCTGCTGCTGATCGAAACCGAGCCCATCTAAGAATGAGGTTTGCGGCAATGCTCCAAGCCGTGACTTGGAACCAAGGTTTCCAAGCAAAGAAGAGGATTGAGGGTCAATAAAATCACTAAAAGCCGCCATGTTTTCGAAGGATGAGGACGCTGTCGTTTTCTTCATTCCGCCATTCGTGTTTGACGAATATGATCCAAATCCAGCAAAATGCTCACCAATTGGTGCCAATACAGGGCTACCAGCCGATCCCGAACTAATTCCATCTACCAAGTTTGGAAGTACGGAAGGTCTTCCAATTGGTGCAGGTCTTAAAGCCGTCTTGGCAGATGATTGGCTTGTCCGTGGAATTTGGACTTGTACAGGAAATGCAGTTAGACCATCAATATCAGCAGATATGGCTGAAGAAGGAGGTGTTGGAATCAACCCAGCAACAGAAATAGGCAGATTTGGACGAATTTGCTGAGGTTGTTGCTGTTGGTGCTGCTGCGTCAGAATAGGTTGCTGTTGACCCAAAATTTGTTGGCCAGGACCACCATTGAAACCGTTGTTCCAGCCATAATTTGCCATTCCATTACTGGTATTAACATTTGACAAATTTGGCGATCCTTCCGCTGTTCCATTAGGCGGCAACACAGCTATTTGCATTGGCGCTATTCCAGGAGGTGCCGGATGAAATCCCTTTCCATTATTTGGAACCATAAATGCACCCATCTGCTGTTGCTGATTGTTGAAAATCTGCTGTTGGTACTGAGCATGTTGATAGAGTTGTTGCTGATGCTGCTGCTGTTGAAAGTGGGCCATTCCAACTGAGTCATTCATGTTCATCATTGCAAATTGCTGGCGCATATGACCTGCAGGTGACATCATAGAATGCTGCTGTTGAAGATGCCGCTGTTGTAATTGCAGTTGCTGCTGCTGCTGCTGCTGTTGCTGCTGCTGCTGTTGTTGTTGTTGTTGCTGCTGCTGCTGCTGTTGATGTTGTTGCTGCTGCTGCTGCTGCAATTGAGCTCGAGCCATTGCAGCAGCGGCAGCACTTGCAGCGGCTTCAGCAGCTGCAGCAGCAGCGACTGCAGCAGCTTCTTCTTCGGCACGCTTTCGTTCCTCTTCTTCTTTCTGCAACGCACGAGTTTTCGCTTCAGCTTCTTCGCGAGCTTTTTGCTGTCTGAGTCTAGTAGCTTCTTTTTCTCTTTCTTTTCGTTCTCGGTTTTCACGTTCAACACGTTCGTTTTCTTCGCGCGCCTTCTGTTTTCGCTCTTCAGCTTCCTTCTGCTTTCGCATTGCCTCCTCTTTCTTCAAACGTTCAGCTTCGCGTCGCGTACGTTCTGCTTCTTCCTTTTTCAGACGTTCTGCCTCCCGCTTCAAACGTTCTGCTTCACGTTTTGCTCTAAATTTTGATTTATCAAAAACTGATATATTAATTCTCAACTAATAGCAGCAAAACCTGTCTTCAGCTGCTTTTTTCTCCTTTTGAATTCGAAGAGCTTCTTCTTCAGCAAGCCTTTCGCGCTCTTTTTGCAATCTTTCCTCGTCTTGTTTTTCTTTTAGCGCTCTGGTAAATTAATTTTATATTATCCATACCCGAATAACACCGAAATAATAATATTAATAATAATGAACTACAATCAAAATCTAAAATAAAAAACAAACAAGAAAACCTACTGCTTCATTGCTTTTTTCTTTTCTTTCAGCTTGAGCCTCGCCTTTTCTTTTTGATCTTTCAAAAGTTTTTCCTCTTCCAGCTCTTGAAGAAGACGATTTTGACGCTCATAAGCAACCTTCGATAAAATAAGACACAAAAAATTAATCATTTCTCACAGTGTTAGAAGATGTTTTCAAACCTTTTCTCTATATGCAGTCAAAACGCGCTGTTCAAACATTTTTGCAGCAAATATTTGAAACATTCGCCGTCCCTCCTCCATTCGTTGCTCGTCAGTCAAAGCATCCTGATTAAAATGATTTCAGTTTTTCTTCGCGGCCAAATATTTTGGCGATTCAACCTCATCGTCTTCTTCTTCGCCGTCATCTTCATCGTCTTCATCATATTCGTCTTCACCTTCTTCATCTTCGTCGTCCAAATCATCTTCGTCTTCGTTGCCATCTTCGTCGTCATAATCTTCGTCATCTTCCCATTCTTGTTGCGGTAGCTGTTGTTGAGTCTGTCCATGCGGCTGAGAGGGAATGCTTTGGTGATTCGACGGTGTTTGAGCAGACTGCTGCTGCTGAGATGAATCTTCACCTTCTTCCATTAAGCGAATTTTCCTTTCGGCGAGCTGATCCATCAGTTCCAAGAATTTACGCCCATCGTTTTTCAGAAAGTCTTCGGCAACCGTCAAGATTCCTCCGTCTTCTATTTATTTTCCATTCGAAAGACATACGTCGTCATTGAATAATTAATACCATCGTTAATGAGATATCTTTCTATTTTACCTTGAACGGACAATCCACTCCCAAATTCAAAAATATTACTTCGAGGCGTGGGTTGTAACGAACTATGATGATGGCGGTGATTGCGCTTGTGGTGGCTATGAGCATGCTGGTTTTTATGAGATCCACTTGCACTCGCACTTGCAGAATCATAATCCTCCTCATCTTCATCATCGTCATCCGTGTGGTATTCTGCGTCTTCGTCTCCACTGGCATGCTTATGATTATGATGATGGTGATGACGATGGTTCGAACAATAGTGATGAGATTGGAGCGGTTCAATCACTGAAATTTGATTTCAAAGTCAGAGAAAATTTCGTGAAACTGGAAAAAATGGAATGTGTATGACCTTTTGAATAAGGATTATTACTTTGTCGCACGACAGTATTGCTTCCAGAAGATTGGCTTTGAGCAAAGTTTTCAAGCTCTTCATAATATGCGTCGTATAAGAGCTCTAGCTCCTCCTCAATCAGTGTTCTGATTTCAATTTTGTTTCATTACACATTACAAAGAGGTACCACAAACTCACTTCTTCTTTCCACAAGTAGGACAAGAGCATGCATGTTTCTGTTGTTCCCGTATTTTCTTCATAACAGCTTCCTTCTCCTGTTTGACAAGATTCCGCCTTTCCCCTTCACCGAGTTCGAGCCAAAACTCTCTAATTCTGAGTTTTTCCTCGGCGTCAGAGCGGTACCACACGTCTGCAGTTGGAGAGACTGAAGATGAAGGTACAGCTGGAGAAGCAACCGCGGATCCATTTAAGTTGGAAGTCTGAGGTCTTTGCGCCGAATGATTATTTGATGTGGGTTTAATCTGATCCAGCTTTATTGGCTGGGCATGTTTTGCAGACAAGGAAGATGGCTGGGGATAGGAGCGTTGAGGCTCGTTTGTAGCGGCTGGTTGTTTATGTTTGTGCAAACAACCCTGGGATTGGGCCTGCGCCGCGCCACACGTGCATGCGTGAGTGGAGCCAGAGCCGTTGCTACTGCTAGCGGTGATTGGCTTTATGGAGGTTGCGACGGCCGCATTCCCCTTGGTGGCGTTTCCGTTTGCGATGCTTGCCGGAGTGATGCCCTTCCCGCCAAGCCCATGCGAACTCGATGCTGTGAGAGTACAGGCATAAACGTGGATAATTGATATTGCCGATGTAACGATGATGATACCGGCGACAGATGTTGTAATTGACGTTGTAGTTATCGTTTTTGCGGTGGTCGTTGTTGTGTGGTTGTAGTTAGTGGTTTGCTTCTTTTTTATGCCGCACAGTCGACAAACTTACCGTTGCGCACGGTCTGCTGAGACTGTTTACCTGCTGCTGGTCCAGACGACGCGGAAGTCGCTGCTGATGCAAGCGATGCTGCCGATGTCTTCTTGCGTGGAGGCTGTTTTGTTGTTGTGGATGCGGCTGTCATTCCTTCAAAGATGTTTCCTTCCGACAAATCAATACTCTCTGTTGTTACACCACTCACTAAAGTTCTTCCCAAAAAAAAAAGACAAAAAGCAAGAAAACAATTGAAGGGAATTCAAGATGAAAATAGCCACAAGCAAGTTTTCTGGAAGAAAGCCGCCAGTCGTTCTCGCGGAAATGTCATTTCCCCATTAAGATATCCAGGCAAGCCACTGTCATCTTCGTCCAACAGCTGTCCATTAGAGTCCTTGGCTTCATGCAGTTTGTACAAAACGTTCTTGCTTGAAGTTGTCGTATTTTTTTTCGGTAAAACTAACGAGAATTGAAGCACTGTTTGAAATGTACAAATCAATTATAGCCGAAAAAAAGGGAAAAAAAAGGAAAAAAGAAGAAACAAGAATTACAAATAAACAAACCTCCAGCATGACCATTTTGCTCGCATCGGTGCTCCAAAACATCTTCAATATTTGGTCCTTTGAGTCTCAGCTTTTCCTTGGATATTGAGGATTGACGTCTGATGCTTCGGCGTCTGGCTTTATCAATTTCATCATTCATCAGCCCCTCTTTTTCATCCTCATCATCATTTCCTTCTTCGTCATCAAAATCGATCTCGTAGCGAGTTTCTTGAACGGACTGAATTTTCAGATTCGTTAGTTCTTCATACATTCGAATCGTTCGTTCCAAGGTTTGAACGGAGTGGTCGTAGACAACACGATCCTCACTAATTTCTGAATTGGCGCCTTGCTGAACGGATGAAAGCTTCTCTTGAGCCGCTAAAACTTAATGACATTTGGTGAATTAAAAATAATAATTTTGGAATACTAAACCAACCTTGAGCCTTCAGTGCTTTATTCTCTACTTCAGCCCTTTCTAAATTATTACGTAATAGTTCTAATTCCTTAATCAATTTCGCATGCTTGACTGAATTTTCATCTTTTTGGCGTCGATCTTGAGCAATAAGCGCATCCCTCTCCGTAATAACGTCCTTCAATTTATTTGAAACTTCATCCACATTTTTTTGTGTCTGCTCATTCTCCCTCACAGCTACATCGCGTTCCTTACCAAACGATACATTCTGTTCCTTAACGATTTCAAGCTCTCGTTCAATCAGTTCGTACGCGGCAGCGCTCGTCTTTTGCTCGAGATGGATTACACGTTCGCGGAGGGTCACCAATTCAGCTGTGGCTGTTTTAAGCTCTGCACTGAGATTCTTACGAAGTGTGAGTGACTCAGAAAGTTCGGACTGTGTTGACAGAAGTTTCGTACGATGTGTTTCAAATTGTTTTTCGAGGGCTACGGTGATATCTTTGAGAATAAACCAAAAAATCATGAAAAATTTTAACCTGAATATCTGGCCGTGCTGATTTGTTTGTACTCTTCGAGTCGCTTTTCTGCACCAGTTTCACGCATATTTTTTATTTCGTCAAGACGATATTGTAGATCATTAATTGTCTTCTGGGCCTATTTTTTGTTGTCTTTTTTTAGAAAAAGTAAGTAGAAATTTAAAGTTTAACATTTTCCAGATCCATTTTGTTGGCATTGTCAAGAACTTCATTGAGAGATGGAGGCTTGAAAGAATGCTGGACAACATTGCTAGGACTGAGTTCGTTAGTATTGGCTGGGATCACTGATGAAAGTTTCTTGGTTTTGACTATAGCTCGGGGAACACGAGCAGACACATCCTTGGTCAAATTGTGAGAACTCTCTTGCTCTTGAGATTTCTGCTTATTTTGACCTTCGTTTTCGTCTTCATTTGTTTGTATAAGTTCTACCAACGGTTTTTTAGCGCGATTATCCTTTTTCACGTTCTTTTGGATTTTCATTTCCTCAGCTTCAGACGATTTTTGTTTCCCCTTTTGGCTTCCAGATTTCGCTGAATCTTGCGCAGATAATTCATAATCTTCATGCAACAATGATGTATCCGCGCTGGCTTCTTCAAAGCCTTTATCCTTATTGCTATTATCGACTTTATAGGTCGCAGTTTTATTTGCTTGATTAATCATCTTGTTGCTTTTACTATTCTTCGATTCCTCAGCTCCAATCGATCGTTGTTTTCCCTTTTGGTTTCCAGAAAGCAGTGAGTCTTTCGTCGATAATTGATAAACTTTATGCAACAACGACTCTCCTGCTTTGAGATCATCAAGGAAATTATCATGGTGGTTATTTTCTTCCTCGTCCTCTTCACTTAGTTGTACGAATTTGGACACCGTTTTTCTTGTCCGATTCTCCAACTTATCGTTTTTTTGAAACACAGAACCTTCTGCAGGTCCAGTTGATTTCTTTTTTTCAACCTTATTGTTTCCAACCAACTTTGCTGACAGGTCAAAAACTTCGTGAAGTAACGACTCATCCGCGTTTATATCGTCGTCGTCCTTGTTGTCTCTTTGTATGCGTGTTACTGTATGCTGTTTTTTTGGTTTGTGCGCCCTCTTTCCTTCAGCGGTGCTGATATTACCAGAACCACTGCGGCTATCTGCACCTACACCTCCAACAGGCTCTTTTTCACTGACGTGTTGCTTTTGCTTCCCCTTTTTGATATCTGATGATTTCTGTTTCGCTGACAATGAGGAAGACAAAAATGGTCTTAGAATTTCGTCCAGCAGTGACCCGTCATCCGAACTTGCGTGGCCATTTTCTTCCTTTTCTGTTTTTGCTGTTGTTTTACTGTCATAAGGAGCCTCATCATTGTCATCATCATTGTCTGTGCGCTCAATTGCAATCTTGTGATGATTTTGCTTAACGTTGTTGCTGTTTCTTTCTGTAACCACGACGGCGGTGCTCTTCTTATCGATCTTCTGACTTGTTGTGTTGCTGCTGCTGCTATTACTGCCCGCTGAGATTCGGCGAGCCTTTTTAGTCACAGGAGCCGATGCATACGCAACATGTTGTTGAATGGTCGAAGGTTTAACAGCGGATACAGTATTTGAAGAAGTCAGTGGATTGTTCTCCCAATATGCAGTTGGAGGTTGTCTAGCGCGTTTAGCTCGAGGTGCCTCTGCCGCCGACGCTATCACATCCGTATTGTTTGATGTGTGAGCAGAGGATGATTTCCATGCTGGTGGCGACATTCGTCAATGTTTGTCGCTATTGCCTTTGTTTTTGGTTCTGTTTGTTTGTGTTGGGAGATTTTTGCTTTGCTTCAAAACCCAAACACTTCAAGTTCAAGTTGCCGAATCATTTTTATTTACAATTGGGTACAGTTGCAAAAAGAAATAATCAGGAAAAAAAGGAAACTTCACCTGAAAATGTTAAGCTTGTTTTGAAGACAACAAAAAAATAAAAGTAAAAAAAATTAAAATTGCCCAATTGCTCGCTTCAAAAATGCAAGTAGAATTGAATTTTCGCTTGCTTTTAAT
>JADGJH010000718.1:0-15016 GCA_027596945.1 Physocladia obscura
AAAAAAAAGAACAATTAAGCCAAATGCTGATATGAAGATTTACCGGCAGAGCTGGAACTCAATGGAGTTTGCTCCGGCAACAATGCTGAAGACGAAACGTAGCTTTTGGTAGAGGTAACAGAACTGGTCTGTTTCCCCCGCCTAAAGCACCCAAACAAAAACACTGCAATCAACGTCACAATAACTCCACCGGCTGCTGACAAAAGACCGACGAGAACAATACTCGGTGAATTGTTGCTGCTGCCAGATGAACTTGCAGTTGTCGGAACAGCATCAAATCCTGCCACTTTCGCGTTCTTACCACTGGCGCTAGTACTAGCCAAAACCGATCCAGGAGCTAGCTGCGTCTGTCCAGTACCACCTGGAATCAACAAGACACCGTCAGTATTTCCACCCGCGTCCACATAAAACCCAACAATGTACCCCTTGTTGTTAATTCCGTTCAAAAACGTTCCGCCGGTGCCCAGCGGATGATCGACAGACTTTAACTTGAATGTTTTTCCGTCACTATTTTTGTTTTCGGCGAGAAAACCGTGCGTGTTGCCAGCGCCATCCACGAACGTGCCCACAATCTGACGTTTGTTGTTGATTCCGAGCGCTTGGATGTTTGATGAGAACTGCGCGCTTGCCAAAAGAACAAAGTTTGTTCCTTTCTTTGCAAAGAAAGACACGGTAGTGTTTGCTGTTGTCGCGCAGAAACCAACCACGTCATTGTTGTCGTTAATTCCTGTGGCCGTCACGCTCGCGCAGTTGAATGACGCGGGGGGAATAACATCAGCGAAAGTGTTTTTGAAATAGTCGTAAGTGTAGCCATGGTTCACGCCCTCACCGTCCGTGTAGAAACCAGCGGCGATTGCTTTCTTGTTAATCCCGAGGATTTGATTGACCGTTCCAGAGCCAGTATCTGGATTCACGACGGTTGTGAAAGTGCCGGAAACTCCATTGCGCACAAAGCCAAATGTGTTTCCGTCCGCGTCGATCCAGAAGCCACCCACTTGGATTTCATTGCTCTCGTTGATGCACGTGTCTTGCGTTTGGTTCGAGTTGGGCACGTTGCCGTCTATGATTTCGTTCAAGTAATTTGGCGATTGGAGGACATAACCCTTGTTAGGATGACCCGGATTTCCACTACCAAAGTATCCCGCGATAGTGAGGTCCTCGTTAATGCCAAGAAGCTGATTGAAGGTGGGGTCTGCACCGTTTTGAATGGTGACGAATGTAAATGTTGAACTTGCTGAAGAGACTGTGGAAACATATGCCGCTGAAACGGATGCGGAAGGGGATGCCGATGCTAAAACCGACCCAGGAGCAAGCTGTGTCTGCCCAGTTCCACCTGGAGTTAACAACATACCATCAGTGTTTCCACCCACATCCACATAAAACCCAACAATATCGCCCTTGTCGTTAATGCCGTTCAAAAATGTGCCCCCGACTCCTTGCGGATGATCAACTGACTTCAACTTGAACGTCTTCTTGCTTTTGTATTCCGCAAGAAAACCGTGTGTATTACCAGTACCATCCACAAATGTGCCGACAATCTGACGCTTGTTGTTGATTCCGAGTGCTTGAATATTTGTCGAAAGTTGAGTGCTTGCTATTAGAACAAAATTCTTTCCTAGTTCCGCGAAGAACGACACAGTCGTGTTTGCCGTCGTTGAGCAGAACCCAATCACGTCACCGTTGTTGTTGATTCCGGTGGCCGTTACGCTGGCACAGTTGAAGGACGTGGGAGGAATCACATCGGCAAACGAGTTTTTGAAAAAGTCGTACGTGTAGCCGTGGTTCACGCCCGTGCCGTCCGTGTAGAAACCCGCCGCGACTGCAAACTTGTTGATGCCGAGAATCTGATTGACGGTTCCGGAGCCAGTATTTGGATTCGTGACAGTTGTGAATGTACCAGAAACACCATTGCGCACAAAGCCAAACGTGTTGCCATTTGCGTCGATCCAAAAGCCGCCGACCTGGATTTCGTCACTTTGGTTAATGCATGTATCTTGAGTTTGGTTCGAGTTGGGCACGTTGCCATCAATGATTTCGTTGAGATAGTTTGGTGCTTGGAGCACGTAACCCTTGTTTGGATGACCCGGATTTCCGCTGCCAAAATATCCGGCGATTGTCCTGTCGTTGTTGATGCCAAGCAACTGGTTGAAAGTCGGGTCTTTACCGTTCTGGATTGTTATGAACGTGAACGTTGCGCTTCCCGATGGAATTGACTGTGCAGTCGCAACAAGCGCGAAACTGACAAAGCGAACTAAGCTTGCAATAATCATTGTTTTTTTCTTTCTCTTCTTTTTCTCAAGCAAAATGCTAGAAAATCGCTGCTTTTATTTGGCATGTTCGAACCTTGTGAATCGCTGAACATCTGGAAAAAAAATTTTTTTTGGTCCGCATGGTCAATCGCTTTTGAACGCAGGTATACGCGTATACGTAAGCGCAAAATAAAAAAAACTACTAAAACAACGTTTTAAGGAGGCTTTGCGGTTATGCCATATTCTTCTCAAACACAAAAAAAAAAAAATTATGTTTTCATTTTTTGGTTTGAACTTGGAAATAATCGATTCGCTGAACCTTTGCCAAACATTCCGCAAGAACATTGGCGAAGAAAATAATACACCACCGATCTCAAAAATAGCCGCATCTGATTAGGCGAAATCTTCATGTAAGATAGTATGCCTTTCTTGCCACATTTATTTTTCATTTCAATTTATTAATTAACTCCAATCTAAAAATCGTGCAAAACTGCCGTTTCTCAACTTTCCGTACGGTATAATTCTTATTTGATTGCTGTAAACATCCTCGAAATGACCACCGCCTTTCTCTTTTGAAAAGCGTATCTCGCCGGTTTTATTCATCAATTTTGAGAGAGACTTTCGGTAATTATGTATTTACGGCTGTCATTAATTTTGCAGTGCATTTTTTTTTTACAATTAGTTGTTTTTCGCGTGCAATGGTAAGAATCACCTGCTAATGTGGACTAATACGTTAATCCAACTTTATTTTCGCCGGCAATTTTTGAATAAGATTCCAATCAGCTAAGAAAATATTAGTGTTCATTTCAACATTTGAGAAAAATCAAATGGCTTTTTCGTTGCGAAAGTAACAAATTAAAAAAAAACCCTTGCAATTTAAAGCAAAATTGCGTTTTGGAGACATTTTCAATTCAATTTTCAATATCGAATGTTCAACTGACTCTTACGGAAACTTTGACACAATACTTTTGAATTTCTTTTTTCGAACTTTCGATAAATAATTCGCGTTGTTTGGTCGTACATGTTAACTTCGAGAGAAGAAAACAAATCCAAAAAAAAATGCCGCAAACTTCAATTTATTTATTTTTTCGTGAGTGCTGTAGAAAATGGTCGCTCTAAAAAATAAAATAAAAAAATAAAAAATACAGGTTCAACCTTTCTGTTTGTCAAGGATTCGTCCGCTCCTCAAATTTTCCCAAGAAAATCTCCTTTATTCATCATCAACAATTTATCTACCACTACTCCACACAATTTCCTTTTTGTTATCACTCTTTTTGAGATTTTTGGGTGGAGTCGTCTTTGGGCTTTTATGTTGATTAGGGAAAACTATAAAAGGGACTTTATTTTAAGCAAAGAAAACTTAGTTCAAATATTATAAAATTGCAACATTCTCGAAATAGCGGACGCTGAAAGTCTTGAGCTGTAGTCGTTTTCTATTGGAAGCTTTCTTTCGCAATGCCGTAAAACCCAATAACAAGCGCGTACGTGGTGAAGGACTTCAGCGACGCGTCGGATCAGTACTACGAACTTACAGGCAGCATAGACTGCGAGGCGGTGGGCATCGACTGCTCGTAGGACGGCTGCCAGTACGACAGCGTGCCGTGCGACTCGGCGTCTACAGCAGCGCGATTCCCGGTACCGACCTGATTTCGTATGTGATAATGGCGGGCGACGACACGGACTGCATCCGCATGTGAGGGAAACAAATGCGAACCCATCTTGCTTTTAGACCAGCAAACCAGACAAACAGCGGCATTAATTTGAAAGGAATGAATTTTTGAAGGCAGAAAATTTTTTTGATTTCTAAAATACTCATTTGATTGGATGAAGTGCTCGCGCAAAACCAAGTTGTTGGTTTCCCTTGTCAAAAATAGTGTACGCCGCCCTAATAAAGATGTCTCCGAAAATGGAAAGTAAATTCCAAGGATGCAGATATTGTTACCATTTTCTGCGCCATATACAAAGGTGTAGATTTCTGAAGAGATCGGGAATGAAGCATCGCCGACTTGAAAGACGACAGGAGGCAAGGAGTTCACGCACAGAAGGGTGTAACGTCTCACGTTGTTGTCGTAAGTCGCGCCGAGAGCAATAGCAATGGCAGTAGCGGGAGTGGAAAGAATATACAGCAGAGTAGTTCCGGTGTCAGCAATACCGGTTGTGGTTGCACCCCCGGACGGGTCGTTCAGAAGCGTGTAAACTGCGCCGCTGCCACCGATTGCGCCGCCAGTGGCTTTCACGGACCACGTCTAGCCAGAGAAGTCGAAGATCCAGTAGCCTGGAGATGGGTTCCCGAGATAGTCGGTAACGTAGTTTATGAGGGGAATCCAGGTGATATTGCCTGTGAACTTTGAGGAATCGTATCCATCAAAAGTCACTTCGCCGTTGTCGCCGTCGTTAGCATTAGACAAATAGAAAGCGAACACCGGGTTGTTTAAGTTCAACGCATCAACCCAGTTTCCGCCAATTCCTTTCAGAGGCGAGATGAAGGATGAAATCACGCCGATCGACGAAAATCCAAGCCCAAGAAGTCCGTCGCTGCCACCAATGTCAATTTCAATTTCTGACAAGCCTATCAGAAAATTCGCCGTGAGACCGGCAAGCGTGACCCCCGCCTTAAACACGGCTCCCGCAACAGCCCCTAATTGGTGCGCACAGTGAATTTACAAGCATAATGCCAGGAAAAAACAAATAAAACAAACCAGATCCATATTCAACAAGATAATACAGGCCCGTGAAGTTAAAGTCAGAATAAACTGCAAAAGATCCCGAACATGATTTGTCCCCGTAGCAGTTTGAGCCCCTGATCCAAGTGTCTGAGGAACCAGTGTCGAGGTCGATACGAAATAAGTTACCGTCACTACAAAATAGGACGATAAGTATTTGTGAATATCATTCCAACAAATTATACCTGAGAGTAACATTTGTTGCATAGAGCTCGTCCTGTATATCCAGCAAGGGAGCGGAGTTAGTAACCGCATTAAACTTTCCAATCTTCTCTCTGATTTTGTCGATTCTGCACCCAGCAAGTCCAGAATTGCCCTTCTGAATTGGAACAGTCACAGCGCCAAAAACACTCGACACTATTGCGGCAACTGTAATCAAAACCTTCAACTGCATTTTCAGAAAAAAGTTTTTGGTTTTCATTGGCTTGACGATTGATTTGTCGGCTGAAATAATCGCGGCAACTGACAATTTTCAAAAAAAAACTAAATACGCCACGCAGCAAATCTTGGGATTAAACGTGTCCCTGAGCACCGGTATGCTTTTTGTGTAATATTAACATATATCCGAAGCAGCATCACAAAATTGCTGCTTGTTCTCAGAGCTCGACATTTGGGCTTATTCGTTCTCACAATTGACTTTATCTGAAAAATTTTGACCATTACTGAACATCAAACTAAGTAAAAGCCAGATTGGCGACAAAAATCGTTCAAAGTGCTTGCTAAATATATCTGATTGTATATAAAGTTATTTAAGTTGTTAAACGGTGGTAACTTGCGCCTTTAGCCAAAAGCGTTTAAAAATCAATCAGACCACGATCCACAAAAAAAATTGTTTTTGCCCTAAAAAAAATGGTGTTGATTTTGATTGTTCTGGGCGGTATCATTGTTGGCGTTGCGTTAGCCGGCGCCCCAGTCACCGTCCCTATTTCAAAATCTGCGAAGGCACTTTCTATTCCAGCTGGAATTCGCGCCAAAGTCAATGCGGTCCAGCTTTTTGCTTCCATTAACAACCGTATCAAAGGCGGAAACCCGGCGCGCAGTCTGCTATCCACTCCCAGCCAAACTACCTCTGGTGCTTTGACAAACGAGGATAACTTTCTCTATCTGGTGAATGTTACCTTGAGGCGAGATTTTTTTACTGCTGTTCACCGTAAACTTATATATCTAATTATCTGATGGTAGTGATGGCAAGACTTGGCCTATAGATTTGGACACTGGATCTTCGGATGTTTGGTTCAGAACGGCTGATTGTTACTC
This sequence comes from Physocladia obscura, assembly GCA_027596945.1. Lineage (NCBI taxonomy): Eukaryota > Fungi > Chytridiomycota > Chytridiomycetes > Chytridiales > Chytriomycetaceae > Physocladia > Physocladia obscura. The sequence continues at coordinate 6,230 of JADGJH010000718.1, forward strand.
TCTGGATAGTTCTTGCGATGTCAATAACAGCAACGCCACTGACGCTAGCGTTTACCGGGAAACACCATTTTATTTCGTCGATACTTATGGCTCTGGTTAGTTCAAACGGAAAAATTATTTCTTCTTTTAATATCAAATAATACATTCCAGGTGCCGCTGCTGGAATTGTTGGTTATTCAAATGTTACGTTGGGAGATGCTGAAATTTTGGTTGGACTTTCAATTTTGTTGGTTGAGCAACAGCAGGGCCTCCTTGGTTTAGCATTCTCGTCTCTCGGAGTTATTTCTTCCTCTGTCACACCATATATCCATGTTTCTGGAAACTGGTTTGACGCCCTGAACTTAGATAATCCAGTCTTTGGCTTTAATTTGTCTGATTACGCCGACGGTGATTAGGGGGAAATCACCCTTTGAGGGTACGATTCTAACAAATACACTGGCGACATTACGTGGCAGCCACACGTTAATGTCACGGAAGACTATCTTGGCAACCCATCTCCAGGATACTGGGCATTTTCACTTTTTCCATGGAGTTGGTATGTTCCTGAAGCAGGTTCTGGCGGTGTGATCGGCAATTCTTACTCCATATGCCATTGCTGACACAGGCACCACATTGCTTATTGTTCCAGTCCCCATGGCACTCAGTATATACATTGCCCTGAACATCACCTTCAACAAAGAGGCCGAAGACTTCATTATTCCCTGCATAAACAATTTGCCGCCCATTGTTTTTAACTACGAAGGTATTGACTTCCCGATTCCATCAGAAATCTACACGTTGCCCATCGGCACCGACAGTCTCGGCAACAATATTTGCATTTCTGGAATTGTTGGTGGTGGTTACAACAATGCTATCTTTGGTGACGTTTTCTTGTGCGCGTACTACTCGTTTTACGACAAGAAGAACGGTCGGCTTGGATTCGCCAAAGCGGTTCACCCGACAGCGACAGCTTCTAGCTCTACTGCAACGTCCGCTACGGCCACCAGTGCGACTTCTAGCAGCGCTACTGGCACTGCATCTGGTACTGCATCGGGAACCTCTGCGATTGGCACTGCCTCCACTTTACGTGGTACTACATCTAGAACAGTTTCTACCAGCGCCACTTCTTCATCTGGTTCTGCATCTGTCACTGTTTCTGACACCGCAACATCAACAGTTTCATTGGGCACGTCTTCTGGCACTTCTTCTGCCACTGGTACTATTGGAGCTACAGCATCATCTACAAGTAGTGTTTCTGGTCGGATGTCGGTATCTGCGAGTTATGTTGCTCCAAAAGTCATGGTGACCACAACCACCACCTCTACTCCTGTGAATCTGTATAACAGTGGCAGCGCTAGAACCTTTGTTGCAGCTGGAGTTGTTGCGTTTTCGGTTCTGTTGCTTTAAGATACAAAGTGATAGCTGTTTCGGTTTTCGTGAACATAAAAATTGTTAATTTTTGTAACAAGGAATGGTTTGATCTCAAATTTCTCTGATCGATTGATAACTTTTCATTTCATTTGAAGTTTTCAAATCCGTGGAGCGGACAATATTGTGAGATTTCCTTGTGCAGTAGGTCAACGATGACTTCTCACAAGGCTTGTTTGCAAAAACTATTTCTTGTATTTAGAAAAAAGGGAGGGAGAAGGCAGGAAGATTAGGTGAGTTAGCATTACAGTCATGAGTGTAGTAGTGTGTTTTGCAGGCCCCAGTTTTGAAGTTGATGTTTTGTCCCTCATATCATCTTCAAATTGAAATGAGCTGGCGCAATATCTACTACTGTTTTCGAAAATGTGATCAGTATTTTGCCCGTTGATACAAGGAGAATACTGAATGATTGTTTGTGACAAATTTCATTGAAATGACTGGGTATTCGTTCTGGCCAGCAGGAAACGAAGGCTACTGGGGGTAATACATTAAAGACTTATTAAGCTTAAATAGTAATCGTTCCGTATTTCCACACAGCCCAACAACCAGCACTCTTGACTGGTGCGAAGAGAATTACATAATCACACACTATATTGCCGAGTTTTGGAACACTGTATCGAATCTTGTTTTCTTTTTCTTTGCTTGGATCGGAGCCAAGAATCTACTTGCAGTTGGTGTGAATGAGCGGCGCAATCTATTGGGGTTTTTGAGTCTAGTTATTGTTGCGATCGGATCAACGATGTTTCATGGAACAATGTGGTTCGTTGTAAACGATTTGTCTCCTTGACATATTCACTTTTTTGTTTTCTTTTATTTCAACCAGGTTTAATGCTCAGATGCTGGATGAGTTGCCCATGATATACGTGAGTTCTAGAAGAAAAAAACATTCACGTCCGTTATTCAACTTTTTCAGCAATAGAATGGATGTATCCTCGTATTTTCACTTTTGATGATCTTTCCCGAAGCCAGCGCACGGGTATTTTTCTTCACATATCTGTTCACCGGATATGGGGTTTTCGTAACAGTTGTGTACATGTACTGGAGTAACCCCACGTTTCTCGTCGCATGCCACAATGTACTACTTTGGAGCATGATCGTATTATTACCGATTCAAATCAAACACTTGGAAAAAACGTATCCACAACATGCACGCAAAATACCATCACTATGGAATTTTTATTTTTACGCAATCGCGAGTTATTTTGTTGGGGGATTGTTTTGGTTTATTGACAACACGCTTTGTCCATGGCTACGGACGGCGCGCGGATATTTCGGAACGCCGGTTGGGATATTATTTGAGTTTCACCTTTGGTGGCATTTTTTCATTGCTGTTGGTGGGTATTCATGCGTGATGGCGACTGCGTTTTTGAGGGCGCTTGCATTAGATAGACGGGACATTGAGTTGAAATGGGTTTGGGGAGTTTTTCCAGTGTTGGCGCTGGATGAACGCGTTTTAAAGAAAGCGTGACTATTATAATCATAGACTTTCTTCATTAAGTAATTTAAAACACTCCATGAGCTCTAGAGAAATGTGCTCTGCATCAAAGATGCATTTCTTTCCGTATTAGAGGAGGCTTCTTTGCGAGTTGAATTGGTTGTTTGAAGGATTCTTTCAAAAAGTACCACCTAATTTTCTTGTAGTTTGTGTACAAAAAAAGAATGTATACACGGAACAAATCATACACACGCCTAAATGACGTATCTTTATTCCTTGAAACTTTTTTATTTTTCTTTATTTTGTCATTATTTTTTTGTTTGTTTTTGTCTTTTATTTATGAAACTACCTCTTTTTTTTCCTTTTCGTTTTTTTTAGTGTTAATACTCCCGCAATACATTCACAATTATTTGCAAATTCTTATTTTTGCTACTCATTTTGAAGAATTCAAAGATAATTCATGCTAGCAACAGTACACACAAACAGACCGCCAGCAACAGTACACACAAACAGACCAAGGACTTGAAAACAAAAAAGTTTTGCACTGATGATTCTCTTTTTGCAAATCTTATTGATGGCTATGCAAATATCATGACTCTTTCTGTTAAGAAATGGAATAATTAAATGAAACAACGGAAGATTGTCAGTGGTACAGTTGTTTGTCGCTGACGGAAACATTGAAAATTGTGTGAAAGTTGCAAATTTGGTTTCTATTTGCTGTCTAAAGTTTTCACTCAAACGCATAAAGACTTTATTATCGGTATCGTGTTTCTTAATACTTTCCAAGAGTATGACTCAGATTTTGAATAAGAGTAAGGCTTTGACTTGCTTTGAAGTTTGAGTTTTTCATCTTCTGCTCCCTCTCCCTCTTGTTTCTTCTGATGGCTTTAAATGAACTTTAAATAATCAGTCCAGAAGGCTTGATATTACTTGAAACAAAGCCAGTTAAGGAAAAACAAGATTTGAACCACAGGCTTTCAATAGCTGGTAAAAGTCTCCAAAATATTCAAAGTTGGTAAACTTTGCGAGTAGATGTCAAAATTCACAAATAAATCCGACCTTTCATTAGACAAGCGGACATGAAGCTAAAGATATTAATAATTTTGAAATAGTGTTATTAAGAGATTTCAACAGCATTGCAGAATTTGAGAAAATGGAAAATGTGTTTTGTGACAATTCGAGAAAACAATAGAAAAAAGACAAACTAATTTGCAATGGATTCTCAAGATCATTTATTTCTGTCTCTTCAGACTGCAGCTTCAGCAACTGCGCTGTTTTTGAATGGAATCATTATCATACCCAATCTGTTTCGCGTTCGAAAACTCCCACTATCATCATTTTTTTCTTTCTGCCTGAGTTTTTCTGACACCTTGAATATAACAAGCGACTTGGCGTTAACTATTGGATTCTTAATTAACGATTATGTGGATACTGGAAGACCAGCTCCTTTATATTGTCGCATTTATGGATCTATTGTCACATTCAGTTGCACGCTTTCAGTTTGCATATGTGTGGGAATGACATACCTTAGATATTCAATAATAATACAGCAAATCACATTGGGAAACACTTTTCCAGCTCTTTTCGTATTGAGCGCAATTATTTTCAGTGCCCTTTTCGCTGTTTCACCATTCGCTTTGGAAAAATCGGAATCAATTTATATTCTTCGGAGTTCCCATTCGTATTGTGCAGCAGATTGGCGTTCTACACCTGCTTTTACTGTTGTTGGAATGACAGTTGCTGGCACCGGCGTTACCGCTATTACATATGGTTATATTAGAATTTACCTTTGTGTTCGCAAAGCAGATCGAGAAATGGAAGAATACCTTAACTTACAGTCATTCGTTTCAAAGAACGAAAATGAAGATTCAGTGCCTTTGAAGAAAAATATCAAATCTGAAAGCAAGAACGTCAATTCAAACAAATACTCAAAGAAGGAATCTTTGCTACAAAAAAACACGGGAAATATACAAAAAGGCATTGATAAAAAGCAGAAACATCTTTTAAAACAAAGTTTTATGATAGTTGCAACATTTTTTGTTGGATACATACCTTACTTTGTTTGTAAGTTCGCTTGAAATTTTTAAAGTGAACTGAAAAATAATTTAACAGTATTCTTGTGGGAACTGTTTGGAAATTCACCGGTTTCTCCTGCTTTTGATTTTGCTGCAAATTTTTGTATTGCGATAAACGAGGGTGTTAACCCAATAGTCATTATTCTTTTTGATAAATTTATACGATCTGGAACCTTAAGAGAATCTGATTATTCGGATCAAGATTCAAACAGTATGAATTGATACATGACCAGATGTGAGTATTGCATGAAAGTGATGTAAATTAGAAATTCAAACTAATTTTCTCAAAGAATTTTCTAGAATTTTCTCAAGCATGGTATTACTTTCAACAACTCAAGAATAATTCAAGTGATTTCAAACTGATTTCTAACTGCTTTCCAACTGCTTTCCAACCATTTTTCTTTCAAAGCATCTTTTATTCTTTTCCTTTCTTTTTCCTTCTACTCCAAAAACTATTTAAACCCCAACACTTTTCTTCTTTTTAAGAATTGGTCTTATCAAATAAGTCTTTATTAAGTATTAAACTTCTACTTCAAATTCAACTCATACTTGCATCTCAAACTCTTATCATTTAGTTCTGAGATATTTAGTATCAAATAAGTTGACTCAAGCCATTACAGCTACCAGGAATATTACAAGAAGTCTTCTACAACTTACCAGAGCCTTATGCCTGTTCCTATCTTTCATTTCTACTTTACTTCAGAAAGAGGAGGATTTGGCATTATTGTTGGAGGATGAAAAGAAAGAAAAAGAAAGAGAAATATTTGGGGAATGTATAAAACTTAAAAATATATCTTCTCAGCTGGGTTTTCAAAATTGAACGTTTTTATTTCTTGAAGTTACACTTGAAAATCATGAATAGATATTATTTTGAAGCACTGGATTCAGAAAAATTGACCAAGTCAAACTACAAATTATAAAGCAAATAATGTGAAAAACTAAACAGAAAAGCATAGGACAGACGGTAAATTAGATAAAAATAAGTGAAATAATAAAATTGAATCAGAAGCGGTCATGGCAGTCTTTGATGCAAAGGTTGTCAATATAAGTGGCTTCTTTATTACGTCTGATTTCGGTCAAGGCAGCAGACCTTTTTGGCGGGCTATTTCTTTGCATCCTCTTCCATCCCTAATCTGAATATAGATGATTTTTCCAATAACAATCCGATTGGATTTTGACATCAAAGCAAACAAACGAGAACAAAAATTTTACAGCCATGTCAACTCAATCACCTTAAGAAAAAAAAAATTCAAAACAGAAAAAGCAACAGAACAATTTTCCCACTCTATTCCCCAAAATTTGAAAAACAATTACTCGTTGGTGCTTCCAGAAAGCGACGCCTTCTTTTCCTTCTTTTTCTTGACAAGTTCGACTTTGGTAACCAGCTTAGTTTTTCTTCCCGACGTAGCAATAGTTTCACCAAACTCAACTTGCCTTGCGGAAGATGAAATCTCTGCTGCTGCCAGCAGCTTCTTGTTTTTTTTCGACTCTGGTGTTGACGGCGCGACTGTCAGAGACGCAGCTGGAAGCACTTGGGTAATTGGCGTCTTTTTCAAGGAAGTTGAGGACGGTACGCCAGCACTGACTGTAGTTTTTTTCGCTCTGGTTTGAACAGAAAATGGCGCTGTTGCTGGCGCTGATTCTTGTTTTTTCTGTTTCTTTGAGATAACGACGGGTTTTGAAGGTTCTTCCTCCTCCTCCTCCTCTTCTTCTTCTTCCTGCTCTTCACTCTCGCTTTCGTCGCCAGCTTTAGAAGAATTTTCATCATCATCGTCGGCGTCGTTGTCGTCTTCATCTTCCCCTTCATCTTTTTCATGTTGTTGGGCAGTAGGAGTAGTAATCAGAGTCTGCTTTTTTGTGGAACTAATGGTATTGGAAGAAGAAATCTTGACAGCGTGCCCGGCGGCAATCATTTCGGCGATATATCTCTGTTTATCCTTCTCAGCGTCCGCCTCATACCTTTTCTTTTCCTTCTCGGACAGCGTCGCCCATTTCTTGGCAACCTCTTTCAACCTGTCTTTGCTTGGGATTTCGGGATGGGATTCCTTCACGACTGGGTAGTGTTCGGTTGTGAACCTTGTGTACGCATTGACAGGAAGTTTTGGCAGATTTGGGTCGCGTTTATTGCGCTTCACTTTTGTGTTTCCAGAAGAAGCCACTGGCGCTGGGTCGTCTTTGTGGAGTGCAACGTAGGATGCTTTCCTGGAGGTGTATTCTTTTTGGGCTGGAAGTGCTTGAGCGTTCCATTCCTGATGAATACAGTTGGTGAAATAAGGCACACACTTACAACACAATCTTTCTAAAAGGAAAAAGGAAAAACAAGGGTCTTGGTTTTGAGAGAAACTTACAGCACGTTCTTCGTCAGACAGAGCTTTCCAGGCAAGGCCAGTTGCACGCATAACATCTTTTGCATCGACAGAACTGTCATTCAACCGAATGGATTTTCCCTTCTCCTGGGCAAAAAGGTTGTAGCCGGTCGGAGCGCGATGAGGGGCGTTCGGGTCTTTAATTTTTTTTTTGGTTGCTTCGGCGGAGGTTGATGATGGGGAAGCAGGTGTTTGGTGAAGGCCCGGCGCGGCAAACACGGTGGAGAAAGTTTGGGCAAGATTATTGACAGCGGATTGGAGCTGAGTATTCAAGGCAAGTATATAAGTGCAAGTTTAGATTTGGCAACAGAGTTTGGATCGGACAATAAAGATACCGCATCAATCTGGGTTTGCGACAGAGTAACGACAAAGGAAGGATACGGGGGGTTTGTCTTGTTAGTCTTTTGCTTCTTCTGCGGTTGAGCTTCTGCTTGAGCTTCTGTTGCTGTTGCTGTTGTTGGAGTTGAGTTTATGTTTGTTCCTTTGACTCTAGCATCTTTTGGTTCTTCGACTTCGGCCTCCAAGACCCGTTTTCCCTTTTGTTGCTTTTGTTGGCTGCTTGAACTGCAAATGCTACTCATTTTTGCTTCTTTTTCCTGGAAAAAATGAAAGAAAGGAAATCCTGCAGACACAAAAAGCCTCTGCCTTAAAAAAAAAAGAAAATACCCATGTAAATTGAAATAATGAATCACTTTCAAGCTCAATTCACTGTGGGGTGTCCGAAAATGAACCCGAAAGTTCAGACAAAAAAAAAACAAATTGAAAATGACAGTAGAACCACCCACTACTCCTATATCTTCTGCTTCAATCACTGTGTCAGCCGCCGAATCCAAAGCCGCCGACAACCTCAAACGTAAATCTCCAGAAATAGAAGATACACCAGTCTCTGCGCTGGAACAGTCTGGTGATGGTAATGATGACGATCAAACCAAACGGTCAAAACTTGAATCTGTTGCTGCATCCGCCGGCCCAGCCACCGACAATGCGAGGTATCCATCCTCCTTATTCAATTATAATCTGTTTTGTTTAAAATAACGGATTTATTACATTTACAGTATCTATCCCGACACTGAGCATTTTTACGCATGGCTCGTAACAGGTTCCGAAGCCGGCGCGTTCCTTGCCAGCCACCGTCTCAATAGTGTCGATGCCGCGCTTCCCGCGTGCAAATCGCTCGTTGCTTTGGGTGTTGAGTCTGTATATGACCCAACTGATGATGATGAATATGAGGATGTTGACGATGGGGATGACGACGCAAAAAATTTGTCCGGAAAAAAAACTGCGGCTGATGTTTCAAAAAATAATGAGGAGAAAATTGAGGATTTGAAGGAAACAGTTAATTTTGCTATTGAAGATTCATGTGAGTGAACCAACAAAGCATTGAGTGAAGTGAAAATGAGTGAAAAGAAAAAATTAAGTAAACTCAAGTGAAGCGAATGAAAATAAAAGCTAAATAAAAAAATTGAGCAAAAGCGAGTGTGGCGAGTGTAGATCAAGTGAATTG
>JADGJH010000719.1:3071-14753 GCA_027596945.1 Physocladia obscura
GAAAAAGATGAAGACAAAGGAAAAGAGTATTTACGCAGATGTGATGGCTCGGTAACGCTCCTGGCCGGCTGTGTCCCAGATTTACGCCTTGATAGTTTTTGTTTCAACTTGAATCGTCCGGGTGGCAAATTCGACGCCAATAGTTGATTTTGAGTCGAGATTGAATTCGTTACGCGTGAAACGGGAGAGCAAGTTAGATTTGCCTACGCCAGAGTCACCTATAAGAACGACTGCGTATGAGGAGGTTTTGGGGTTGCAATTATTCAAGCAATTGTTTTGTTGAGTTTCGATTATATTTAGTTTGATTGTGAAAGCCCAAGGATGTTCACCTTTGAAAAGACAATCATATTCTGGAACGAAAACCAAAACGAAGCGCAAGTATCAAGAGCCAAGTCAACTTCACAGGGATTTTCAGAATCCAATTCAGAAAACACGCTCACCGTCGTCTTTGGACATATCCACCGTTGTTTTTTCTTCTTTTCCAATTTCTCCACAATGTTCATCAAATCTCTTGTCTCGACGGGTTCACCATATCGCCTGAGCGCAATTGCGTCAGGTACTGTTCTGATACCAACACAACTCGTGTTGGAGTTTTTCTTTTCTAGCAGATCGCTTAGGTTATTTATCATATTCATGTATAACATTCTTAATTTGTATTCTAGCATCGTATTTGAAATGATGTGTCAGATTTGACTGCAATTTCTTGCGTAATGGAAAAAGTGAATGTTTAGGTCAAGACCATCATCATTTGCATCGGTAACGACGACGATGCTGCCATAATATATACGGCTGCATACCACAGCCACTTATATACTATTTATATTGTGATTGTATCACTTTTATCACTATTATTATTATATTATGTTTGTTACATCTGTATATTTTGAATGATAGATTGCCAGATAGCAAAGTGTTACTGCGTTTTAGTTGGTCATTTTTCTTTCCAAAAAAAAGGTATCATTTATTGAGAGATAAAGATTACACTGGGTATGCCGGGTTGTTCAAACAAAGATAAATTTTTCCTAAATCAGTGCTTTTAATAACAACAGTGATATTCGCCACAAAATCGCCATCCGAAGCCTTCGTAGACGGCGGTGGGATGTTGAAATCAGCGAGCTTTCCCGACAGTGGGCAACGAATGTTGCTGACGCTGCAATAGTCATAAATCTGTAAAGTTTGTTCAGACGTTTGTTCAAAAAGTTATTTTCGCAAGGTATTTTGCAAAATTTTTTATTACCGCACTCGACTTGAACAATTTCTTTCCTGTTTCTGCCTTGATTAATTGATACGTAAAATTCAAGCTGCCGGAGTTAAATGCATGGGACTGAGACCCAGTAACCAAAACGTGAATTGGATTTGGGGGTTTATACGCGTTCACCAAGATTTGAGATGGTATTGGATTTAAGTATCCTCCGCAGGGACTCCAAAAATTTTGCAACGAGGATATGCTGGACAACGGTCTGCTAGTAGTGAAACTTGAGGTGACGACAAGAATTGCAACAAGAAATGAGTTCATTTGGAGTATTTTGTGAAAGTTATTTGGATCAATTTCATCTGATATCTTCTTTTTCTTCAATTCCTTTTCCCCAATCGGATTTCGTGGATTGTATTGTTCAAATTTGGCTATTGTTCTCACAATTTTAAAAATTATAAAAATAAAAATAAATAAAAAAGGAGAATTCTAAATTACAGCTGATTTCAAAAAGAATGAGACAAAATTTTTTTCCATTTTTACAAAACTTCAAAAATAGTGGTTGATTTGCAGAAAAGTATTGGTCTGCCACCATTAATCAATCCGTTTTGCTCCATTTGAGCTTGTATAGCAACTCCCTGTAGGTCCGACACCAACTTCCATCTCACCAAATATCTATTCAACAATTTTCATTTGAATTCAACGAATTCCAAAAAAAAACTTGTAATACAAGGAGACAAAAGTTTAAGAATTGTAAAAATTTGAATTGAAGTTCACGGAGCAATTTAACGGTTTTGGTTTTTTTTTTTAAATTTTTTTTTTGCATCGGCTTTTGTTTTTTCTTTTTTTATGCTTGACAGCTAATGAAGAAACGCGAAGACAATTCTCATGCTGGTATTAAAATTTTTTCAGATTAATTCCAATTTGATACTAAATAATAAGATAAACTTGAATAAGGATGTTCAGCACAGAAATTACAAATAAATAAATAATTTTTCTATTTAATCCTGCACAATTTGCTTTTTATTTTCTACAGAAGATGCTAATCGAGCTTCTCAAATCGAGTTGCCTTCTGCCTTCAATTTCTTAACGCTGACAAGGCAATTTTACTACTTGCACGGCGCCCCGTGAATTTTACAACTCCAATGCTGACTTTTCCAAGTAGTTTTCAACCTTGGAAAACGCCAGCCATTTGTTAGAAAATTTTGGAGATTTTCTGATAGGCTGATCCGCAACTTGTGCATTATTGTTTGGTGGTGGAAGATTTGAATATCAAATTAAAACTTTCTTTTTGACAATTTTTGTGAACTCTAATGACCTTCGATATTTCTCAAAATGAAGGAGACGACAAGAGAGGAGATATTGTTATCGACGATATTATAAAAAAGTTTGCTGACGCTTTATTTGGGATTCTGTTCATCACGAACAAGGTAATTGAGTTTTTCATGCTTTATCCAACCAATCAATATTTCGACAATAACAGCCAATATTTAGCATACCGACCATAATATTTATGCCCACTTTCTCGGTAAATGTCGAGTTTAATCGACTACGTTGCTAATTTCTGCAATTGGTACAGAAATTTTTATCGATCACATGCAAGATCTTGCTTTTCCTTTAGGATTTGTACTTGCGCCGTGGACGTCTTCGATAAACTGGCTGCAAACTATTCTGGACTATTTTTCACCTGAAAGATTGGTAAACACACAAAAAAATCCACCAAAACTTATCAAACTGAACGATCGACAGATTGGCATCAACAACGTATTATTTTATATACTCCTTTGCATAAACGGATTGACTTTTTTGAACGCTTTGTATGTTGGATATTCGTTCTCTCAGAATAAATTTCGGTTTATTTGTGAGTATAATGTTTCTTCCAGATGACAGTGATTGCTAATTTTTTTTTTCGCATTATTTGTTTGCTCTATAGGGACATTGAAAATACTGCGCATAGTTCTTGGACTGTTTGCAACAGTTCTATTTATTCCAATTCTAGCCTTCTTTACAGAACAAATAGCCGAATGTGAAGATTCAGAAGGACATTATCAATCTTGTTGGACTTCCAGTTACTTATTCAAAACAGTTATAACAGTAATTTTTATAGTATTTTTTGTCTTGTGAGTACTTTCTCGCTCACTTCCACACTGCTTCGTAAACAATCTATTAACTCCATAAATTGCTAACAGAATTGCTCTAGCAGTGAAGGCAACTTTTTTTGATTCAGATCCAAAAAAGCATGATATAACAAGTCGACCTCATTCGCGATTGGATATTGCATACACTTTGTTTCGTGGAATTTTGACTATTTTGTCGATTATGCTTGTCCCGACAAGCTTTGGTGAAGAATCTATACCAATGTTGCAATTGTGGGTGATGACAGTTACGTGCACTATTTTGAGTGGTATTCTTGCTATTGGGTACATCTGGTACATTCCATTCTACAACTACAACTATTCCATTTTGAGGGTAAGGAAAAAAACCTCCATTTAACTTGAAATTTACATAATAATTTTCGATTAAAAAGGCTGGCATGATGTTGAACTTTTTCTGGGCATCTTTATGCCTTTTGTTCACTGTAGTTAGGCCTTTTTCTGACATTGGAGTCATTTATGTTGTTCTTTGTCCGATAACGTTCGTTCTGGGGTATTACTTTGTCGGCTTGCGTCGGTCTATGGTTGAGAACACGCAAATTAATTTGGTCACAGACCCTTTGGTGCTTGAGCTTAAAGTAAGATTCAAATTAATGGAGTTTAATCTACTATACAATAGCAAACATGGAACGGCCGGAGGGCTGGGAGATAAGAATACAGTTGTTGAAATTGGTGTCGAAAATAATGCTGCTGAGGTTGAAACGGCGAAGGCGACTGAGCGCGCTCTATTGGATGAAATAAATGATATGTATTCCCAAGGAGCAAAAACTATGACAAAATCTTGCATGCTACATTTGTTTATGTCGTCCTTCCAATTAGTTCATTTGGGAAATCGTGCTCAGTGTTTAGCAGTTACAGCTAAAGCAGCATTAATGAATCCAAACTTAGACGAGGCTTTCTTGATTTTTAAACGGCAGAGACTTTTAAACGATAAATTTGGGGGTGGCGATGTCATCGACTTCATTGCTTATGAGCAAAATTTGAAGGTTAGTCATATTTTGAAAATCCAGTTTGCTCTGACAATACAATACTTAATTGCAGCTCGCAAAAGAGTGCGTATTTTCCCTATTCTTTTTTTCTGTAAATTATAATCTATAATTCACATAGGAATGAAAGAAAAGCGACAATCGCCAGTGTTCAATTTTGGTCAGAACTAATGAAGCGAAATCCGTCTTTCCAGAAACTTCAAACTCATGGTGCATCAATTTCGACTGCAGTTTCACTCGCTCAAATGCATTTCAGTTCCTTAATCAAACTGTCTCCAAATAACCCGCTTGTTTTTCGTTTGTATGGAAAATTTCTTATGAACAATCTTAACGATAAAAGGAGTGGCCAAATTTTAATCGATCATGCAGACGAACTTGAAGAAGATCAAGAGCGTGAAGATATCGGCAAAGATGAAGAAAGTGAACATGAAAGTGACGCTGGAAACTGTAGTTCTCTTGGCTCAGATTTGGCTGCTGAAGAAAATTTCTCCACACGGCCATCGGTAAATTTATTTTCTGAAGATAATGGAGTCATTACTATCAGCGGGGAGCCGCAAAATTTGGGACAAATTGTCACTGCAAATGTAAAAGTGTTAAAGATGTTTGGTTACAGGAAGAATGAATTTATCGGACGAAATATAAATATTATTCTTCCTTCACCATTTTGTGAAATGCATGACATGTATTTGCAGAACTATTTGAAAACTGGAGCAGCAAAGGTTATATTAACTTTATATATTTGTAAAAATTAACTGACAAATGAGCTTGATGCAGGTTATTGATAAGTCAAGGCAGGTTCTGGGCCTGCATAAAGATGGCTATTTGACTCCACTGATATTGCACGTGAAACATGCGGTGGATGCAAGCGGAAAGCAATCATTCCTTGGTGTCCTAAAGCCCGCCAAAAAGTCACCGACTGCTGGCTTCGTTATGTTTTCCGCAGACCAACTGAAAGTGAAATATGCCTCTCAAAATATTGGAGAAATTTTCAACTTTCAACATTCAAGACTTGCAGATGTGTCGGCAACAGATTGGTTTCCTGGGTTGACTGTCGAAACAATCGATCAAGTCACAAAGGCGGGATTTCGAACCGAAATAGAACGCGCTGACGAAAAAATTAGCTTTAAGGTTTCAGGAGATAAACTGGCTGTTGGAGAAAACGTTATATACATTACAAGAGTTCTCTTTCGCAACACATCAAAATCGGCGACTGAAGTTCCAAAATCTCTCCAAGAGTATCTGCGTAGTCAAACGGTAGAAATACAGGTGCCACATAATGCGAATCAGATGGAACAACAGTCGGAACCAAATGAGGATCCATTTCAAGATAGTTGCAAATTTGACACTGCAATTCCCATGGTTTTTTCAGCTCAAAGTTCAAAAGAAGTCCTCCATGAAAGCAAAGAAAATATTTTCATTCCTGCAGATACACCAGACAACTTAAATATTCCTGCAAAATTTTTTTCAGAAGATAGTCGTAAAAAAATGTCGTTTTCTGGGAAAAGACAATCGTTTGAAGAAACTCCACCGCATTCGCCAGGAGAAAAAACGAAGCATGTCGCAGAGCAAAGACTGAAAAAACTTGATCAGCGATCTGAAGGAAGTGGTTCTAAAGCTAGCAGTGCACGAAATGTCAAAAAGATTATCTCAGAGCAAAACACAACGTCAAATAAGCATATAAACGCAATTGAAGCAGTGTATGTGATTGGAATAATCTTGTTGTGGATTGCGGCTATTTTTTCGGACTTAGAATTTTCAACAACTCTAAGTGGAATTACTCAAAGAATTGAAAATTTGAATTCTTTACTTCTTTCAGCATTGTATACTGTGCAAATCGCTGATGCTGTACGTTCATTAGATATGCATCGTATAAAATGGGTGGAAAATTATAATATGATTAGTGCTGACACTATTGCTGGCTCAAGAGCTCAGATTCTAAATAACACTGAATATATAGCAACTGTCATGAGTCTCATTACTATTTATCAGTTCCAACAAACTCCCTTGATCAACATATCTGGTTTAAGTTATACAGCTGTGAATTATTTTGAAGCAGTATCATTATTTTTGGCAGGCTCTGAATATGTTGCTCAAGTAGATTTAAACGACTCACAAATAGTCGAAAACATGCAATTTGTTATGAATAACGGGCCAACAATGATATTGGCTATATTCAATAACAGTGCCATCGCCGAGATGAACGACTATGTTGTATATACGTCAACCGAACCTGCAGTCTTTTTCACAATAGCGATTCTTGCTCCGTGTTTCGCTTTTATTTTGATATTTTTAATCATATTTCCACTTTATTATCACATCGAAAAGTACCGTAACAAATTCCTCACAATGTTTTGCGATATACCGAAAGAAATTGTGAGAGGAATTTATGAGTCGAATTTGCAAAGATTAGTCGAGGCTCAAGAAGATGAAGAAGAAGGGCAAAGTAATGTTATTGGAAATGGAGGCTATGAAAATCAAATGGCAATAGAGAACTTGATGGTGTCTTCAACTGTTGACGACATCCAAGATATTGGTTTTGATACTAGTGGACTGAAAAATTCGATGAATGCAGATCCAATAGTCGCGACAAAGAAATTCAAAATAACTACAGCGCTTAAAAATTTCTTCATGTCAAATCACAGATTGGGTGTTTATTCGATCTTTTTTGTTGTTTTGACAGCTGCGTACTTTCTGACGGCAGGATATCTCTCATACAGCTACATTATCTCCATGCAATCGACAGCAACATCTACACTGTGGACATTACAACGGTCAATATATACTACCTTAGCTGTTTTCGGATGTAGAGAACAATTTTATGGAACGACTCATAGACTGAACATAACAAATACAACTGAAATGGTAACCTCTGTGTTCACATATAATGCAACAAGAGATACTGCATACTTGGATTCTTTTGCAAATGATTTGAATTGGTACTTAATTTATTCTTTTAAAATAATTAACCATTATTTTATGTTAGGATGGATTATTCTCGACTTTACGGCAGCTCTCAAATGAGCACACCGCCATTAATTCTGTCAGATGATAGCTATTCAAGTTTATATATTGAAGTGGACAACGGGTGCCCAGATACATCCAGTGATCCAACAGATTGTACTTCAACTATGGGTGGAATTTTAGCCAGTGGTCTTCACGCTGGAATCGAGTGGCTAAACGATCTAATTTTATTTATTGGTGATGTCTACGAAGGTAGAGTACCAGTTGTGTGGACATTAAACATTGTGGAATTCTCTGACCAACTGTTTGGTACTTTGAGAAACTTGAATTCAAATTATTTGACACCCAATATTCAAACAAGTGGATATTTATTTTGGCAGAGCTGGCAAGATAGTGCTGCAAAGTTTTCATTGATTCAAATAGTGAGAATTTTTATATACTTTTGTCCATACGTTTCTCTCAGTTATAGTGTATTTTAGATTGCTTCATGTTGTTATATTTTTGTCCTCTTGCTGCTGTATGTGTTTGTTGTTCGTGCCAGTTTAAGTTCTATTGGGCAAGAAATGCAACGAACATCGGCACTAGTACACATGGTTCCATCGGAAATTATTCGCACAGTTCCAAGTTTTAAACATTGGGCAGTCGAGATGGGACTGAAGCCTCCAATGCGTATGTCCAATCGAAGAAAATCTGACTATGCGCTCCAAGTTAACATCATTGAAAATGCACCTATTTCAAATAAACAGGAAGTTTCAAAGGCTGGAGGGAAAGGAAAAGAAGCAAAATTTGAAGTTAAATCAGTGGACGTTCTGAAAAGTGCAGATTTTTTGGCATAATTCATACAATATAAAATAAACGAAAAACAAATTTATTGCAATATCAAGATAAATAATAAATTTTTTGTTGAAAAAATTTAAACGACAGTATCAAATTATGGAAGAGAACAAATCAAACTGTTTAAGAGGCACGGAATATATTTTGTAAGCTATATTGCTATTAAACGTTGAAAAAACATCTTTTAAAAGAGGCGATGAATCTAACCTAATCACGTCATACTTGATCATAGAACTTTACTCTGAAGTTAAAATATTTGATTACGAACTGAAATTTAGTCTTGTAGTCAAATAAAAGCACACAGATTTGAATTGAAGTTGGTACAGACTGTCTTACCTTTTAGAATCAAACGAAGCATTTACTAAATCAATGGCACCATTTTCCGAATGTGCCGAAGCACAATTGACGAAGTGAAAGCTCCCACTTCAAGCAGAGAATGCAAGATTTTGTGTCATAAAAAACGAGAACATGAAAAAAACATGAATATGCGGGCAACTTTCCAGTAATTTCCAACACGAAATAGTAAACTTTATGGGTGCAAAGTCTGTGTTGTTCGTGTCAGTGGTTAAATTCTTATTTTAAACAAGAGGTTAAAAGAAATATTTTCAGAATTCAATATTTATTATTTCTTCTTATCCATATGGAGCGTCTTTTTTATCGTTTCAAATATCGTTTTGCTCTCGCCACTTGAGCTTTTTCCGCTCTCGCTTTGATTTTCACTTGTTGTTGCGCCTTCATTATCTGCAAGGCCAAAGGCTTCCCGGAATGCCGTTCGTTGACTTTCAGTGATATTTTTCGGCACAGTTATTTTTATCGTTACGATTTGATCTCCTCGGTCTCCATCTGTTTTTCCAGGAACTTTTACGACACCGCGTTTAGGCAGCCGTTTGCGTTCGTCGGGTTGTGTTCCAGGTGGAATTTTCAGCTCAACGTTTCCGTCTACAGTGGGAATGATAACTGAGCCACCAAGAATAGCCGTATGCAATGGAATAGTAGTAGAAATAAAAATTTCGCTGCCTTCACGATGGAAATTTTTGTCGGGCATGACCTTGAAAAAAAATAAGAAAAAATACAAAAGACAAAATATTAATCAAATCAGGTGTATAAAAATAAATCTTAATAAATTGAATTACCTGCACGTGAACAAGAAGATCTCCTGGTCGGCCATTAGGTCTACCAGCGGCATCACCTTTTTGTGCAACGAGCAATTGCGTTCCATTGTCTACTCCGGCAGGAATATTGATTGTCGCTTGCTTTACTGCCACAACACGTCCCTGGCCGTCACACGGCTTACATATATCTTTACGGGCAACGTATACACCAGATCCACCACAAGTTGAGCACGATGTGCTCATATGAAACCCTCCGCGAATAAACGTTTGCTAATCGAATAGAAAAAAGAAAAAAACAAACAACTCAAATGAGTTCAATGTTATTTCGAGATAAATCAGAAATCATGTGCAAACCTGGCCAGTTCCCCCGCAAGTCCCACAATTTGATTTTTTTGCTCCTTTTTTGACCCCACTTCCACTACATGCATCACAATGCTCGACACTTTGGTAACTGACTGTTTTTTCAGTTCCCTTGACAGCTTCCATGAACGAGATGCGAGTGCTTATATTGACATTTCGACCTGATTGCGACATTGTTTCTCCAGCTTGCCCGCCGCCGAAATTGCGAAATAGTTCTTCAAACGGATTACTACCACCACCTCCAAATCCTCCAAATCCTCCTGAAAATCCATGAGGGAAGCCACCCTCAAAACCTCCAGGAAATCCACCAGCACCGGCACTTGGCCCACCAGCGAAACCTTCAGACGGATCCACATGTCCATGTGCGTCATACGCTGCTTTTTTATTTTCGTCCGAGAGTATCTGGAAAGAAAGATTGATTTGTCAGTGCAAATATCCCAGGATACGTTTAAGTTTCTGCATTTACATCGTAAGCTTGCTGAATTTCTTGAAACTTGTCTTTGGCTGTGGGCTCTTTGTTGGTGTCAGGATGCCACTGTTTGGCCTGTTGGTAATACGCTTTTTTGATTTCGGATGCGGAGGCAGATTTTGAAACACCAAGCAAATCGTAGGGATCCTTTTTAGAGAGTTGCATTGCTACAGAAAAGGACATCAAATAGTTGAATTGTTGATTAAGACAAGTTGCGGAGTTGCGAAAAAGGTTCTTAAGCAAACCTGATGAATGGAAGCTGGATAACCCCGGCCCGATTCGGATGCAATGCGGCGCAATTCGGACGTATCCAAATTTCTGAAATGGCGCCGATCGGTTTACTGCGTTTACGTTCCGCGCGAAGAGTATTCGAGTCGGCAGCATTTCGGTTTGCGACGTGTTCAGATGAAGAAAAAAAAGAAAATTCAGCTAGAAGTCGATTTTGTTCTGTTGTTTACCTGCCGATATGCCTAACATGAACGGAAAGATTCGCGTTATAGTTGCACTGAGTGGAGGAATTGATTCGTCGGTGTCTGCGTTGCTGCTCAAGAGTCTTTCGCTTCCGCTGGTTTTCCGCGCGCCGCTTTGTTTGAAAGAGAAACCGCAATGCAATACTGATTTTTTCTTTCGAATATTCTAATGGCAGGATATTCGTGCAGTGTTCATGCACAACTGGGACGAGATTCTCGACGACGGAAACACGCGTCGTTGTCCGACAGCTTCGCGTGATTATCACGATGCGCTTCAAACTGCCAATTCCCTAAACATTCCCATCTCGACGGTCGATTTCACAAAGGAATATTGGACTCGAGTGTTTGAACCAATGGTACATTCGCTTGACGCCGGAAACACGCCGAATCCCGACGTTGGTTGCAACCGATACATCAAATTTGGCGCACTCACTGATTTATTGCTCAAGAAATCTTGCAGTTCTGAAGCGGCAACAAGAAATCTGATCATGGAACGAATCAATGACCTGACAAAAGATTGCGAAACAAACTTTCTTGAGCGATTAAAATCACGAATCGCAAATGAAAAACTGCTGGTGTCAAAAAACCCGGTTCCACTTTCGTCCATCATTGGCAACGCCGATTTTGTCGTCACAGGCCATTACGCGCGAATCGGAACAGACTATAATAACAAACCAACACTCATGCGCGCATTCGACACCAAAAAAGATCAATCATATTTTCTATCGAATGTATCACGCAACGTACTCCGTAATGCAATATTTCCTCTTGGTAGCTTGCCGAAATCGCGCGTCAAGCAGATTGCGCAAGATTCAGGCCTGCTTTCTCATTTGTCGAAAAAACGTGAAAGTATGGGGATATGTTTCGTGGAACCGTCGAAACGGTTTGGGGACTTTATGGGTGAGTATTTGGAGGATCGGCCCGGAAAGTTTGTTTCACTTGACGATGGGGTAGTGAAAGGCAAACATACCGGTTTTTTCAAATACACGATTGGGCAGTGCGCAAGGATATCTGGAGAGAGTGAAAAGTATAATTGCTTTTTTTTTGTTTCCTTGTACATTTATCAATTTTTTTTAAAGATGGTTTGTTGCCGCAAAAGACTCGCAAACTTCAAATATTTTTGTTGTTCCTGGAAGGTTTTTATC
>JADGJH010000720.1:0-15013 GCA_027596945.1 Physocladia obscura
AATTCCTGGTTGAGCCCATTTTCCATTTCTTTGATCCTCATGTTGGTGTATTGTCACTTGACAACCAAATGGGAGTTTTCTTGAAAATTTTTGCACTTCCCCTTCCCACAGAAGGTCTTAAGCTCATTTTATTAGTAGAACCTTGTCAAATTATGTCAAGAAAAAGTAGATTTTAAAATCAAGGCACAGCAATGGAATTCTAGGAAGCCTCCATAAAGTTCAAACAGCTAACCTATTATAAATACTTTATTTCAAATTAGTAAAAAGCTGGAATTTCCTCTTCAAGATCCTTATAAAGTGAGTTTTTTGATCTTTTTTTTTCTTTGAAAAGCATGCGCAAATGATTCAAATAAGTTCGAATAGACAATCTAAATAATTTATTGGATTCATACACACGGAATGACATGGCAGCTATGTAGAATTTTGATGGAACTGAAATTGATCCATTTTGCAGCATCTCGAGTAGTAATGAGGAAAATGATTGAGATAACAAAATTACATTATCAGTGTACTGCCTGCAACTTGCTGGTATAAAGACTGGTATGGGGCCAGTATGTGAATGGTGTCTTTTTTATATGGAATTCTGAGTTTTGCACTGACATCAATAAAATAAAGCGAAAATTTACTTGGAGACAATTTGCACTTTTTTCTTTGAAAAAAATCGAACACATCAGGTGAAGATATTTTTCAAGCGATTTCCCAGCAAGTCTAGCACCTGAATCATCTGGGCGAATACAACTCATGACGGCTGAAATGTCTACTGTATTTCGAGACACTCTCAGCTTCGACTTTTCTACTTTTTTTTGCGCTAACAGCTTTCAATTCCGCTTTAGAAGTCTTTGAAATCATTTTAATAGTATTCTGACGAACCAAAGCCTCAGAAATGTTCAGATTTAAATGTCGCCTGGCTGCAAAGAGTTTGAATATTGTATGTTCTTTTTCTCGATGCGACTCAAAGCATATAATCGATGTAAAATTTTAATAATATTTTAATTCAGTCTCTTCGCTCATCGTTTCATTCAAGCACAAAATCTTGTCGAATCGTTTCATCTCAGACACTTCGTGCCACTAGTGGCAGCGTATGTTATTCGTAGCCTGTTGAAACTCTGGGTCTATGAATTTGACTGATGTAAAAAAACAGGGGAAGTCGTTGGCTGAAGCATACCCGATTGTCGACCACACCTACGATGCTATTGTGGTTGGTGCGGGAGGCGCCGGTCTTCGTGCTGCTTTTGGTCTTGCTAAAGAAGGCTTCAACACTGCTTGTATTACAAAATTGTTCCCAACGCGTTCTCACACAGTCGCTGCGCAGGGTGGTATTAACGCCGCTTTGGGAAATATGACAGAAGATGATTGGAGATGGCATATGTACGATACTGTGAAAGGATCCGATTGGCTTGGTAATGTTGGTTTTTTTGTTTTGACTCGAGGAAACTCATGGACTCCTCACTTCAATAGGTGATCAAGATGCTATCCATTACATGTGTCGGGAAGCACCGCACTCCGTTATCGAACTCGAACATTATGGAGTTCCATTTTCGCGTACCGAGGAAGGGAAAATCTACCAACGTGCTTTTGGTATCAAGACTTTGTTGCTTTTTTTTTTTAACTTAATTCTTTTTTAATTTTGACTTTTTACAGGAGGACAATCTCTTAAGTTTGGAAAAGGTGGTCAAGCTTATCGTTGTGCTGCCGTCGCTGATCGTACCGGACATTCTCTTCTTCACACTCTCTATGGTCAATCTTTACGACACAACACGACTTTCTTCATTGAATACTTTGCTCTCGATTTGATTATGGAAAACGGAGAATGCCGCGGTGTGATTGCATTGAATATGGAAGATGGCTCGATCCACCGTTTTAGATCTCACAAAACTGTTCTTGCGACTGGAGGATATGGACGCGCATACTTTAGTGCAACCAGTGCTCACACTTGTACTGGAGATGGAAATGCAATGGTTGCTCGCGCTGGACTTCCATTGCAAGACTTGGAATTTGTTCAGTTTCACCCCACTGGTATTTATGGTGCAGGTTGTCTTATTACTGAGGGTACACGTGGTGAGGGTGGGTTCTTGTTGAACTCACAGGGAGAACGATTTATGGAAAGATACGCACCAACTGCCAAGGATCTGGCTTCGCGTGATGTTGTGTCAAGATCAATGACAATCGAAATTCGTGAGGGCAGAGGTGTTGGTCCAGAAAAGGACCACATTTACTTGCAGTTGAGTCACTTGCCAAAAGAAGTTTTGCACGAAAGATTGCCGGGTATTTCTGAGACTGCTGCCATTTTCGCAGGTGAAAATCATTTTTCGTGTTTTTCGTTAACAACTTGGCTTAAGATTATGTTTACAGGTGTTGATGTCACCAAGCAACCTATTCCAGTTCTTCCCACTGTTCACTACAATATGGGTGGAATTCCAACTCGTTACACCGGAGAAGTCATTTCGTATAAGAACGGCAAAGATGTTGTTGTTCCGGGCTTATATGCTGCTGGTGAAGCCGCATGTGTTTCTGTACACGGAGCCAACCGTCTCGGAGCCAACTCTCTTCTCGATATTGTTGTGTTTGGTCGCGCCTGCGCTCTACATATCAAAGATAACCTTCAACCTGGAACTCCACATCGTCCACTTCCAGACGATGCTGGTGCCAAAACTTTGGCCAACTTGGATAAAGTCAGATATGCCGATGGTACCAACAAAACTGCGGATTTAAGACTTAAGATGCAGAAAGTTATGCAAAATCATGCTGCTGTCTTTAGAACTGAAGAAACATTGCAAGAGGGTGTGAAGAATATCGATGCCGTTGCCAAAGATTTGCTAGATCTGAAAGTTACAGACAGATCTATGATTTGGTAAGTCAATTTTTATTTGGGATTGTCTGATAGTTTCTTTCAGGAACTCTGATTTGATTGAATCGCTTGAGCTCCAGAACTTGATGACCAATGCTGTACAAACTATGCACAGTGCCGCTGCACGGAAAGAATCTCGTGGTGCCCATGCGCGTGAGGATTTTAGCACAAGAGATGATGTCAACTGGATGAAACACACACTCTCGTATCACAATGATGAGACGCTTATAACTTCGTTGGAGTACAGACTGGTCGAAAGCAAGACTCTGGATGAGAACGAGTGCAAATCGGTCCCCCCTGTCGCTCGTGTGTATTAAGAATTATCTTGATAAAAATAAAACGTGCATTGTTCAGATATGTTTTATTTTCAAGTCTCACTTCTTTGGGAAAACGAATAGGTGTTTGATATGTTTTTGTACCGGGAATAAAAAGCTTTGAGCTTTAGTTGGCATCGGCCCACCAGACTTTTTGACGAACAGTGTCGAATTTCCCAAGAGCATGAATGTCTACAATTCCCAAATCGTCGATAATTGGTTTTAAAACCTTCAAATATTGCTGATATTGTTCCTTCTTGTGGACTTTTTGTTCCAAAGCTTCCAAAATACGAACAGCTGTGGCAAAAGTGTCCAAACGTCTGGCAGCATGTAGAGCTTCTCCAACAAGCTCAACCTGATAAAATTCATGAATCGCATCTATTTAAACGGAGAAAAATGGACAAACCTGGGGAGCCCAATCCTGGGCGAAAACGTGATTCAAACCGCGCTCGAGCTCAAAGTCATCCTCCACGTTCTTGAAGTGAGATGTCCACTCGACAACATATGCATCGTAGTCTTTTGAATTCGCAGGATTCAGCTCATGCGAATATTTGCGAATTTGCATCAAAGCATCAGGAAGGGCTGATTTTTGGAATGAGTTTCGAAAAACAGTTATAATAAATAAGTAATCAACGAAATTGTTGAAATTTTCAAAGATGAACTCAATCAGTATCGAACTGATTTAACTGCGCAGCAACCAAAAAATATTCGTTAAAGCTTCCCTTCATGTGTTCCAGATGATAATATCCCAGGAAGTAATTGTTCGCTAGTATGATGATTTGAAACCGCCATTCTAAAATCACCCATCCGCCAACTGCAATTAACACGAGAAAACATAATTCTCACCGCTCCGCTTTCCGGCCAGGCTGATCGTTGAAACTGCGGTTTTCTTGGTTGTAAGAAGACTGCGTGAAAACATTTATATTGTGCAAATTGCAAAAAGGTGAAAAAGGAAAAAAGAGTCATTCTTGCACCCGTGATGCAAATCTCCATTCCTCTTCAAATTTGCTGTTTTGCTTTCAGCGGCTCAGAGAGCTACTCCCCATCCATGATGGATATCCAAGAGGTGGATCTGCACTCTGAATGATTAAATTACGTAGGAAGCTTTTGTGTGCTTGGATTGAATATCTTTCTGAATTTTGTGGCTTCAACATACGACGACTATCATGAAATTTTCCCAAATACTCACCATCATCATCATTTGTCAGATAATAGAGCTCATAGGCGAGGTTGCTCCATATACCTTTGACCAGAGCTCCGCTCAGTCTTCCCACATAGCATATGCAGTTACTTCTCTTTGAGAGGATTCGAACCGACACATGAGTATTGTCTCTTGCTGTATTTCGAATTCCTTGATTTATTTCTGTGCCCTCTTTTGTAGTCAGATCTTCGTCTTTTTTGGCAACACCAAAGATGAAAATATTAGGAATATTTCTGTCAACAGCATTTGCCCAGGTGAGATATTCCTTGAATAACTCTGCTTTCTTTGATTTCATAGCAATATTTTCAGAAATGCTACTATGCACTGTGAGATACCAGTTTGAAAAATTATCATCCAATGTGACCTGCAAATGATTATCATTAAAGCAAAAAATGAATATTTTTTTTGTTACTAAAAGCTCGTGAAAGTTGTCTGTGATGTCTGATCCTTCAATTTGTTCCTGCCACAAAATTTTAACTGCCAGCCTAGTTGCTCGTACACAAATACTCCGTATGTCGCTTTGTGCTGATTCTTGAAACCAAGACCGTAGCTCCATTAAAGTTGAATTAGGAATCTCTCCAGAATACATCTGTGAAACCACTACTGTGGATAGTATAGGGAATTTTTCATTCGAATCTATTTGCATTTAGTAGTTTTCAAAAATGACAATTGCTTACCTATGCCAAGCATTATCAAATACCCAATATTCACCAACAAATTTGTAGCTTCTATTGACTCAACAGAGTCCCAAGAGTTATGAACCGATCTTAGAAAATTCATCCAACTCTGAGGATATTTGACAGACAAAAAAAATTGCCATCCTGAAAATAATGGTGCTTTAGATAACCGATTTCTGGAATATTTTTGCAATTTGAGCAAAATCTTAAGTGTGGTGATAATAAGCTTACATTATATTTTGTAAATCTTCTTTGGAGCTACCAAGTATATTTTCCGTGTCCCTCCAAACAAAATACAAAAGGCATTGATAAATAAGGAGTGGCAATTGTGCCAAAATATTTGGATGATCTAAAACTCCTGTCAAAACTGAAGATGAATCGGAGTATGCTTCAATTTCTAACGTTCCAACCGGCTTGAAAAAAGGAAATTAATTATCCTACACGTAAGAGAAAAGGAAGATGCACAAACCTCCATTAAACATCCAAATACCCAATTTCCGTTCTCAAATTCTTCACCAACTTCTTCAACAATGACTCTTTCGGCTTCATGACAACTAGTTCCGCGCATTTCAAGACCAGTAACAATAACCTCAAAACCTTCCATCCATACTTCTACAACTCGAACTAAAATAATTTTTGAGTCAAACCGAATTAAAAGCGGCTCAGGAAAATCTCGTGGAAAAAGCTGAGAAGGAAAAAGATAACTTGAAGACGAAAGTGCTTCGATCAAAGAAGGTTGCAGTTGTTTGTAAAGACTGGATATGGGATGCGGTTCAAATGGCGGTGAATCTATATACTTTAAATTCGTTGGAAACTTCATGAAAATAGGATCTCATACCAAACCAAGCCCACCACCCTCTTTCTGGTCTTGGAAATCCCGTCCAGTAAATTGGTAATCCACACATTGGCATCAAAGGCGCATTCAACAAGGATGATAGAACTAAACCGAACGGGGACACAACAATTGACAAAAGCAAATGAATAATCCATTTGTCAGTACAAAGCTTTTTGTCACTCTAAAGAAATAACTTCAACACGTATATTAAAGAATATGAAGAAAAAACAAACCAAAAAAGTTAATATTCCAACAATAACAACAGTAAAATTGCTGAACAAACGCCCGACAGCTTGCCTCATCCAGCTTACAGTAAAAACTCCAAGCAACCAACCACCAGCCCCTCCAAAATTCCAATTTGAATTTTCAAAAATTAAATTCCAAACAGAAATATCCCAAGCACTTGAAATTGGAAGACGCCAAACCAACACAAAAACCCTTGACAGTAATAAAGCGAAAAAAAACAATCCACCATTTTCTGCAGACCACGAAAATAATTTCGAAGTTTTCGAATCAAAAGGCGTTTGAACTGCTGCAAGAGAAGTCAATCTTGAAAGACAATGAACAAGAGACAACAATGACAATACATTTTGAAGTAGTAAAAGAAAAAACCTTCTCAATTTTCTCAAATTTAATTGAAAAGCTTGAGAAAATGAACGCTTCGCTAGAAGAGGTAAAATATTTGGAAGCATAGGTAATAGTGTTGAATTAAATAAGATCTGAACAGAAATGAAAATAACTGCGAAGATCAGTAAAGCTGCGGAAGAATTTGTTGAAACTGTTTGAACTGTCAATAGAATGGAGGGTGTTGGTGTGGAGGATAAATCGATATTAGCTGCGATCCAAACAGAAAGGCCCAGAGAAACGCTCATGCGACCAAGAAGCAAAACAAAATCCAGCTTCCAATTGGTCGAAAGACATTTTTGAAATAATACAAAGTCAAATATCGACATTATAATTCGAGATGAGCTTATACACCCCAAGACCGCACCAACAGCAAGCCAGGCACATACATTATTTTCTTTCAAAGACAGCGTAATATACAAAGAAATTGGCCCCAATACTATTGATGTGGGAAGTAAAATTATAAGCCTAGAGAAACTAGTTGTAGCTGATCCGCCAAGCAATTGTGTTTGTACCTTTCATAAAAGTCAGCATAGACAGATGTACAAAATATGCTTACAGTTTCAAGGGCCCAAGAAACAAAAATTCTAAAAGATGGTAACACCCCTGATGCATTCAAACCAGGCAGAATACATAGAATTATTGAAATTACGGTTGAGTAGTTGGTTGAAAAATCTCCAGAAATTTTGAGAGCGACAAGAATTATAAGACAATAAATTGGCCGCGAAAAATTATCCAACTTGAATTCGTCATCAGAGAAGTACGTGTTTGGATCAATTGGCGGTCCACTATTTCGTTTGTTCCAATAAATTTTTTTAAACAAACGCCTTCTACAAACCTCGTCAAAGACCATGCTGAGATACATATCGAAATATAGGAGAAGCAAACTAATACTTTGAATTCACTATAATATTGTAAGTTTGCTGTTGTAAGTCCAACAATCACCGCAGATATTGTTGCATTCAGAAATATATTATAACACGATTCTGATGTATCGTAATTCGTCAAAACCCATCTTATCAATCTTTTCAATTGATTTCTTTTGCCAAGCATTTTAGTCGCAGATGGGACATCATCGAAATCTTCCAAGTCTTCCTCATCATTGGTGTTACTGACAAATTTTTCGCACAAAGTATTTACAGGCAGGATTCTAAATCGACGTTTTCGAAAAAGGAGTAAAGGAATGCGAATCAGTAGTATAAAGACGAGTTGAAGGCCTATTTCAATTGATAGTAAACAGGAATCTTTGCAAATAATGGGAAGAAGAACTCACAGCCCGCGATAAATACCATAAAGATGGTATTTAAACTGCCACATATAGTTCTTACACTTGCTGAAATAATTGCAGGCATAAGAAACAGAATGAGGCTTACAAAAATTCCAACTATAAGACCAAAAAGATCAGAACTTGCAAAGTCTGCAAATATGAGATTCTGCAAGACACCGCCAGATAAAGAACCCCACAGTCGCATGAATACTATTGGAATTTTATACGAGTTCAATACAGGTGCACCCATCTCACAACTATTTGTTAAAAAGCCTTTTTTTCGAAGTTTTTTTGTTCAATTTTCTTATGGCAGGACGAAAACTCCAAAGTATGACACGACAACGGATGAGCGAGCGACCCAAGAACAGAATATTCGAAAATATTCGAGTTGACGAAAGCACTTGGGCTGTGCGAAAGCGACAGCAGGAATGAATGCTAAACGCTCCTCGAGCTGGACTGACCAAACCAAACGCACGTTTCCTCGCTTTGCTTTCCTCCTGGCTCATCTACCACCTATAGTATACTCGTTCTTTGCAGCATAAATGTCTAATCTGAATCTGGCCTATAAAACATAGCCGAAATCGACAAAGTGCTAAAGCTTGTTACGTTGGGCGTCGAGGCGTTCGAAGAAGTGTTTGACAAACTACAAGTGGCCGTCAACACCGGAAACTCGACGCAAAAGGACAAACTCGAAGCTGATTTGAAGAAGGAAATCAAGAAACTCCAGCGGTTTAGGGATCAAATCAAAACATGGATAAGCAGTCCAGAAGTCAAAGACAAGAAACCCCTAACTGATAACAGGCGACTTATTGAAACAGTAAATGCTCTATTTCGCAGCAATTTTTATATTTATATCGCCATTGTCGTAATCATCACTCAATTGACTTTTTCTTTGCCAGCAAATGGAAAAATTCAAAGCCTGCGAAAAAGAACTGAAAACGAAAGCTTTTTCAAAAGAAGGACTGTCAGCTGCGCAAAAACTCGATCCACTAGAGCGTGAACGAATTGAATTAGCTGACACACTTCGAACGCATATCGAATCGCTTGAAACTCAAATCGATGCATTTGAGTTTGAAGTAGAGAAGATAAAAAGTACAATGGGAAAGAAAAAAGATAAATCGAGTTTGGAAAAAGTCACGAAACTCGAACATGGGCGAGAGAGGCATAAGCACCACATAAAGATGCTGGAAATCGTTTTACGAATGTTTGAGAATAACGATATTGAAATGGATCCTGTGGGTGATTAAACGAATTTTGATTGACTCTCTTTGCTTATGGTCAGCTGTAGGTAAAAGGGCTGCTGGAAGATGTCGCGTATTATGTAGAGAGCAATCGTGATCCCGATTTTGACGAAGATGAAGGAATTTATGATGATTTGAATCTGAATGATGCCGAAGCATATGGTATAAATGCAGATGAAGGACAGTCCGAAGACTCCGAAGATGGTATTCTTTTCCTTTTATTGAAAAACACTGAAAAAAAACAACTTTGGAAAGAAACTGATCAATCCAAACTAAAAGCTGAAGTTAAAGCAACGGAAGAAGCGACGAAGAAAACAACTGGAAGCGAAGTTCGTTTTCCATTTTTTATTTTTTATTTCTCACTCATTTGCGTCATTTCATCAGACCCCATCACCAGTAAAACCAACATCAATCAAAGTTGTTCCAGCAAAAGCATCTCTAAAAGAAGAAGGTTTTTTGATTAATTTAAAATATTTTTCTAATTTGTTTTTTTAGTGAAACTAGTTGTGAAAGGACCTCTTCCAAAACCGACCGCTCCAAATCGAACAGGAAGTACAGCCAGCACTGATGTTCCTACAGTTGCGACACCAATTATTCCACAAAGTACAATACGATACGCTGTAGCAGCAGCACAAAGTCCAGCTCCGACGGCTCCTATAAATACGCAGCAAATCCCTCCTATACAGGAGACAGGGATAGAGAAAAAACCAGATAATTATGTTCCCGTTGCAGTTGTGATTGCAGCGGCTGCACAACAATCAGCGGCTCAGCAAGCGGCGTTTCAAAGTCCATCAAGGACAAATTGGAATGGTGAAGTTGCTACTCAAATCTCTGGAGCGTCTATTTCCACGGCACTATCAATAGCACAAAAGACACCCGTTACACATATTGTATGTACTTTTATGTACGAGTTCAAACACTCACTTTATTTCAGAAAAAAGAAGCAGCGAAAGATGAATCTGCAACACCACAAGAACCTTTAAGCAGCGGATTACCTCCTGCATTAAAAGACATGGTGACCTCATTTGTAGCAACAAAAGAAAGATGTATGCATTATGTAATTGTAGTAAGCTCGTGACTTATCTTGAAATCAGCAGCGGGATCAAAAACGCGAGAGGAATCGGTGCTATTCAATCATATGCTTGAAACAAGCTTTCGACACATTCCAGAACCAACAGACGGAGAGAGGTATACACTTTTTTTTGTGTTGTTGTTGTTTTGTTCTTGTTTCTGTTTTTAAATGTAATTTTTTCAGGCAAAGGCATCACGTGCCACAAAATTCTTATCCAATACCTTCATATTATCCCCAAAATCCGTTATCGATCTTCGAAAACCCAGTTGTATTTGAAAAATTTGAAATCGACACGTTGTTCTTTATTTTTTATCATATGCAAGGGACTTATCAGCAGTTGAGTTGATTTAAAATTGAAGTTGAATTTTACTATTCTAAATATTTTTTTGCATACAGATATCTTGCTGCAAGAGAATTGAAGAAGCAATCTTGGAGATTTCACAAAAAGTACAGCACATGGTTCCAACGGTTTGAAGAACCAAAAGCAATAACTGATGAATATGAACAAGGAACATATGTGTATTTTGATTTTGAAGGGTCTTGGAGTCAATGCAAGAAGCTGGACTTCAGGTAAATTTTCTCGGTGTGTTTATGAGCTACAAAAAAAATATATTTTTATCATTTTTTAGTCTGTTATTTTTTGCATGAACTCATTCCAAAATTCCAGATTCCATTACAAATGGCTTGAAGATGAGTCTGTGTGAATTTTCACAAATGCTTTATTTCTCAAAAGATTGCTTATTGTTTTCTTCTTTTAGAGCTAAATTTTTTGATCCCTTTCCACAAAATATTGTTTTTTCCTTCAATCATGAAGAAACTTTTTTTCACGACTTGAGTTTGAGAAAAATAGTGGGAAGATCAAATTGAACAAAAAAAAGCAAAAATAATACTCCGAAAATGTTTCATCGATGTGCAACCGTCGCATCAACAGCATTCAAAGTCAAAACGTAAAAAATCTTAAATCTTCACATGACTGTTGATTCTCGGTTGAATTTCCAATTTCTAGAGCTCTGCCGCTAAGATGCTTCTCGGCCACAATCATTTCGAAAAACGCAACTGCCGCGCCGAAGATTATCGAAATAGTCGACAAGATTCAAACACTTACTTTGATTGAAACCGCGGCGTTAGTTCAAGAACTTAAGGTGACAATAAGACGAAAAAAAAGTGCGAAAAAAAAAGTAGAAACGATGTCAAACAAACGAAAACATATTTGGATATGATATCGAAAAATACTGGAGCAAATAGGCGTTAATTATTAAGCTTCTCATATTCATTGAAAAATTACTCGTAGACCCGTTTAAATATTCAAGATATTGCCATGCCAGCTGCCGTTGCTGCATCAGCTGCTGCTGTCGCTCCACCAGTCACCGCTGCTGTCGCCCCTGTTGCTGAGGTTCGTGTGGAAAGTATTTAAAACTTAATATGACTTTAAAATAGGAAAAAGCCCCTGAACAAACCGAATTTAAAGTGAGATTAGAAAAGTTTGATGCTGCTGCGAAGGCCAAGATTATTCGAGAAGTGAAGAACATTATTCCCGGGGCCAACTTGGTCGAAGCAAAGAAGTTTGTGGAAAGTGTGCCGAAGGTGCTAAAAGAAAATGTGCCAAAAGAGGAAGCGGAAAAGTTAAAGAAATTGTTGGAAGATCTTGGGGCTACAGTGGTTCTCGAATAAGTCACTAATAAATGGGATTTTTATATTCAAAAACTCTCAATCCCATTCCTTTTTAATGTCGAATGACCATGACCATTCCAGGTGAATATGCTGATCGTCGTCAATAAATCTGCTCTTCACATTGTAGTGGCCACGTGCAATCAAGCCACTTGGGGCTTCTTCAAGTGGAAACTTTTTTTCGTAGACATCTTTTGAAGAAACAAGACAAAGAAAGTGTGATTAGTTTTTTTTTAAAAAAAATTTTCACCACAAACCAACAGAAGGTCCATATGAACCCAACATTTCATCGGCCTTGTCAACTTTCAATCCAGATCTCTTAACAACATGCAAGTATCTGAGACCGCTAACGACATCGTGGTTGACGCGAAATTTAACTTTGAGTCTGTATTCCACACCTTCCTTGATTGTCATCACTTGGGAGCTCAGATTCTCAATTGCCGCTATGAAAATTGAGTGCCATAATCAATAACCTAATGAAAGCAGAGAATACACAAACCAGGGCTATCGAGGGGAATAACAACATCAGGACGACCTGAACTCTCCATTGCAATGGAAAGAAGAACAACATTGCGAGGATCGCTAGTGTTAACTGATTTTCCAATGATCCGTCTCAAACAAACAAATCGTGTTTGGAAAAAAGAAAGGAAAGTTTACCAGCACCACCACCGACTTTAATTCCAAGAGATTCCTTCCATTTTTTCAACGATTCTGAGAGAGAAGTTCAGCTTAAAGACACGCAAATTAAGGGAAGCAAAACACGAACCATCAGCAGCATCCATTTCAGCCATCTCGGCAGCCGTTTTCTTAGCGGAAGAGCTCGCTTTGTATCCATTTGCGCTAGTCAGAGGACCAAAGTCGTCGTCAGCCATTTGCTGTTGATAATGATGCAAGCATTAGCATCGGCAACAAACAATTCATTTGGCATGATCATAGCGGGAATTAAGCCAGTGCGGAAACGGGTGCGAAAATGGAAGCATTCGCATGAATACGATCTACTTGTGCAGCTCACGCACCCGCCACAAATAAGCAAACTTTTGCGAGAAACACTTGCCTTTTTTTTTCAAATTCTGCCCTGCTTGAAAATTGCACGAAATAAACCACCGAAACATAAGTGTAATGTCGGTTCTTTCGCCATATCGTCTGCCAAAAGCCAAAAATACTCACTTAGTCCGCAGAAAGAACAGTATTTTATCACTACATGCAAGTCGCGGAGAATATTCTAAGACCAGATCGCGACTGGCATTAGATGTAATGCGAAATATTATTCAATTTTAATTGGTGGTTATCTAGATATATTCATCTTTAGAGAATGAAGTTGTGAATATTCTAGTTTTAGATGGATTTTTTGAACTCAGATAGGGTGTTCAAAAGCAAGGACATTTGTAACAATTAATTAGCGTGTTTAGCAAAAGTGGTTCCGATTTAGAAACAAACTGGTCATTTGCATTTTCGATGTAAAGTTCAACAGTTTCCGAACAAATTATGCCACATTTCTAACAGGTTCTGCTAAAGTGAATTTTGTACTGGTCCATTTACATTATATTTACAGACACAGAGTGCACCCAAGATTACAATGCAAAAGTATTAGAAAGTTTGTACTTTTAAACCATTTCATACACATGTTGGCCAAATAAAATTTTGAAAATGACAATATTTGTTAAATTTCAGTTGTCAGAGGGTTTGATAATGCTTTCAAATTTTTTTATTCAAGCTTCTTTTTAAACAAAGAGAAATAAACACTTTTTAAATGTTTTCCTGCACAGTTTTGTTCTCTGAAATTCCAACAAGGCAGTTTTTCTTTCAGTTTCCATTATTTTCTAAAAGTGAGAAAATTTTCATTCAAGAGAAGTTCCCTTCAAACCTATCTTCTGACAAACAACAACCAAATGCTGCATTGGCTCAGGAAATACATTTCAGCACTGCTTTTAACTTGTTGATAGCCAACTTCAGTTGTTGGTTAAGTGAGTTAAATAAAGAATGTTTCTATTGTTTATTAGATCTTGAGAAAAATGTTTTCCATAGGGCATGTGGTGCACCATTGAAAGAGAATTTCAAATATTGTTGATTTTGTCAAAAATGAAAAAATTTGGAGAAATACATTTGAAATTAGGGAGTAAACAATGGAGAACCTTCAAGCACAGGCAACAGCAAAACATGCATCAGAGAACACAAGAGCACATGTGCTATACAACTACTTCTTTCATCATATGAGCAAGACAGCTATTTCACAGATCTAAAACAAATCCATTTCTACAGTCAGTCATTGGACAGATAACAAAAAACAAAAATATTACAGAAAAAGTTCTCAGCCAACATCCATAAAGATGTTACCTTTGTCAACTACACAAACTGTGCCCTTATGTATGATTGACAGAATGCATTTATTTGAAGTGAATATATTCAGCCATTTGGTGTATCCAAGTATACTTTAAAAACCTTCATATGCTTTTAAGCATAAGATGGTCACTCTTAGAGGTATAATAGAGAAGATACAAAAACTCTGAGAATGCTGAGCTTATGAAAAAGCGCCAAGTGGTGGGATTGAATATGGTTCCATTCCACTGAACGGAGCCTTAACCACTAAGCCAAAATTACTATTTTTGTTTGTCATGGAAACTGACTAGTTTTCTGTAAACTTCAATTCAAAATTTATCACTATTATATTCTTATTTTATTATCTTATTATTCTTTTATTGTCAGCTGCAAGTTCTTTTCCATTTCACAATTTTCTTTATGAAATTTTTACTTGGACCACTCTATTTCACTTTGTTTCAGAAAGGATCCTGAAACTCTATAAATTCAGCGTTATTGAAATGAAAATAAACAGAGAATTCTTTATTAAAAACTTTGCTTTGCTTTAGAACAATAAAGAAGACTTTAATAAGACACAGCTCAAAAAAATACTTTGCTTTGTTGTCCCAAGTTAACTTTGCCCACTTGGAACTCTTCGATTCTCTCACATATTGGTAGCACCAGAAAAATCTACAAACTCCTCTCTTCATCAATGTCAAGATCAAACACCTTTGCTGTGCCAGACAGAATGGATTACTCAGGCCCAAGTACTTCAAATCTGCAAGCCAGACAACTAGCTACTATTCTGCAAGAAATGCAGGAATTCAGAGCAACGGTTCAAAGACTCAGCATTAATAACAACAGCTTACAAGCTGAACTTCAAAATAGGGTTTTTCAAGAAAATTCTTCAGTGATCCCTCCTAATACACGCAACTTACCATTTTTCAAAATCACCTCAGTAAGGCCACCAG
>JADGJH010000723.1:0-14974 GCA_027596945.1 Physocladia obscura
TAAAATATAAACTATTTCGTTTAACATTTAATATTGTGCATTCAGTTTGTATATCTAAATATAATTTCATTATATTTGTTTTTTTTTTCTTTATTTTCATATATCACAGCAAAAATTCACAGGGCTGCTTTCATGTCAAAGAAAGAAGAAAAAAAATTTTGGTGCTCATTTCATTTCAAATAACAAATAGCACTTGCATAGCTCACGGAGCTGTCACGTGGATCAACCACTTTGCTTGACTGAGCATACTTTGTAAATGTAATTTCAAATAACGAATCCGTTTCCTCGAGTCCTTTACTTTTGTTGACTGCCGCAATAGTGTGTAGAAGCAATAAAATCGGGTTTCGTCCACAGATTGTGTTTTTTGTTTGCGTGAGGTAAAAAGAGAAAGCTGTAAAATTTTGTTGTTCGATCAAAGTCATAGCTTGCTTGTCCAAGCTCTCAATATATTTATAAATTGGAGTTTCTGGGTAACCGACGCGCGGAGAGTAAGAAAACCGCTTTCCCCAATGGCAAAAGTCTGATGAAACCACAACAAGGATGTTTTCTGTGGCAAGATAAGGGGCCAGCAGACCACCATAAAGCGTAGCCTTCGTAGGAGAAAGGTTCCCGACAAGAATGGGAACAATGGAGTAATTGCCATCAGGACGAACATCGCTGAGCAGTTTTTTGATGAAAGGAAGGTGCATTTCGATGCTGTGTTCGTCTTCGTCGGTGGCACGGTCCATTTGACCAAAGAGACCAGATGCGTTTAAGGCGGCGTTTACGTTTGCGTCTACTTTGAGTGGCCCAAGCGGTGTCGCGTACTCAGCGCAGAGTGAGAGAGCACAGCCGTCCAGATACGTGTGGTGCGACGGACCCAACACAACGACTGTGTCCGTACGCACACTCACTGATCCCAAATACGCGTGCGCTGCCGTCGACCCGCTGTACGCAAATCCCGCGTGGCTGTTTGGTTTGTCAGTTGGAAGTATCAAACAATTATACAATCAATCGGCACTCACGGCGCAATCACTGCTCGGATCCGAGGGTTATTGCTTGTAATTGCTGCTGCAGCTAACCAGCTGTCCAAATTTTCCGCCAGCTCATCTCCGTCCGCTGAGTACCACGATCCCGCATGGGAAGCTGTGCGTGTTGGTCCTGTTTGCATCTTTTTTTTTTAAGTGAAAAAACGCTGCGCCACCAAAACCTTTATTATTTCTTATCACCCTGCAAACTTGCTTGCGATTTTTGAATGACTGCATTCAGCGCGATATTTTCAACGGCAACAATATTTTTACTTGTGTCACTAATCGTTTGCTTATTTACTGCACGCAATCTCAACTTCATTGTCAACGTAGCTCAAACCATGGTGAAAAAAACAAGTGACATAAGAAAACTCCACCGTTCTGATGCATATCTAGACGAATCAACCAATGCAGTGCCATATATTATCAGAGCTGCCATTGCAAAACTGCTTGACACGACACCATGTTGCGCGATTACCACAAAATCTATTTTGATGTCAGGTACAAATGCGACTGCTAGCAGTACGTCAAACAGTATAAATACTATGCGCGTTGATAAACACGATATAGTATAGCAGTATTCTGCAATTTCATTGTCGGCAAAGCAAAATATTAATTCTGCTGCTACTTGAGATACACCCAGGAAAGGTACACAATTTAGAAATAGCGAGATTCGTTTGAATACCTTAGGCCATTGCCAAAGTACAATATCCTTGGATCTGTTCCATGCTATTTTTTTGTTAAAAATTATTGATGGAAGGAAAATACAGAACAAAGATATTAACTGTTAGATACCAAAAATGATGTAGGAAACGTCAGTGATAGAGAAGCTCGTAATCTCAATTGCCGTAAAATATTGGTGGTGTTGTTGTATCCAGTTGATGTAGTTGCTGTATGTGTTAGTTGTGCATAAAACGCACAGCGAAAAGTATGGTGTTGAACATGTTAAGACTTTCGCAGAGTAGACGAACAGCAACTGCCACAAATTGGATGAAACTAAATCCTGCAGTTATTCCTTTTATCGAAACTGCAACCAATGTGAGTCCTATTGCGACAGTAGTGACGTTTGACAATGGTTCAGAATTATTTTTTTTTCAACGATCAAATCTGACTATTCAAAAAAAATTTCGTTTTCAATTTTAAAATAAAATTTTATCTCCTTTTTTACTTTGCTGAATAATTGGGGAAATAAAATCGATTTTTGAATGAATTATAGTGTTTTTTGGGTTCAAAAACTCACTGAAATGCAAAAAATAAATTTGCTGTCTGAGCCTTCAAACTGCCACAATATTGTCCCCACATGAATCAAACTGCCGGATATTGAGTAAATCAAAGCTTATTTCAAAATCTTTAAAAAAAAAAAAAATTTGTTTTTTAAATAGAAATAGAAGAAAGAAAATAGAGAAATATACGAACTTCATGTGGTGTCATTTTTCCACTATGCTGGCCAGCCTTGCTCCGGGACAAGACAAGAGGAAAAAAAAAGGGCTTCCTCAGTTCAAAAAAAAAAAAGAACTCACCGTATTGATATCCAGTCGCCGTACTTGAATAATACTGACAAAATAGCTACGATTCACTAAGCATGGCCCATGTTTGGCCCATGTTTACAAGCCGTGACTCAGTGTCATGTCCTTCGCATTCACAAACCTAACGTTAACATTAGCAAATTCACAGCCATTTGCTTTTTGAATCCGATCGTCCGCCTCATGCACGTGCGTCACCCTGTTGGTCCTCACTTTGTAACCGCAAACTTTGCGGCCTCAAAACTGTCGCGCTGTTGGTATGTAAAAATTTTTTCTTCCAGTATTAAATGAAAATTGCACCTACCAACATAATATATTATTTCTGTAGCCAAAAAATTGAGCAAATAGAGAGGATAGTTTGCTGAAATTTTATTTTCAGTATTTTTTTTGTAGAACATTTCTTTTTCTTTTCAGCATTCGAAAATAGGGGATTTGGTTGTTTTCAGAATCCATTCTCTCAAAATCTATAAAATTATTATTTAAATTGGCTATTGTTTTTAATGTTTTTGAGATTCTCGAATAGCTGCATCAAGGGCTAAACTATCAGCACCAGTATCTTTTGTGAGATTTGCAATTGTTTGCTTTTTTATCGTTCGCAGTCTCAACCGCATGATAATTAACACAACCCAAACCGCATTAAGGAGAAAAAACACAAAGCCCAACAAAATACTCCAGATTGCGCCTGCAAATTTTGTTGAAATCAACAGAGCAATACCAAACAATACAAACGCGGCAATTTCAAGACAGCTTGATAAGATCCCGTGCTGAGCAATAACCACAAATTCTTCACGTGGAACTCCACCGTCGTGTCCTATTTGCCGCAGGTACCAAGCAAATGAAACAGCTAAAAAGGTGTCAAACGAGAAAAATAGGAGACTCGTCGATACACATGATATAATAAATATATATCTTCCTGCAGTTCCACCAACAAAAGCTTCCATTAATCCCGCTAGAATTTGCGAAGTGGCCAGCAATGGTATGAAACGCAAAAAAAATGCAATTGGTTTGAAAATTTTAGGCCATTGCCATTGTATTATATCCTTAGATCGATTCCAAGCTTATGTTTTGTTGTTTGATTCGTGTTTTTTTGTTAGTCAAGTATTTTAGACAAATTCCATACCAAAAACGATGTAACATATTTCAGTGATGGATAAGAACGAGAGTTCAATTGCCGTAAATATCGGCGGCTTCGGTTGTCCACCGAAAGTATAGTTACTCCATGCGTCGGTAGTGCATAAGACGCAAACTGAAAAAGTTCCCAAAGCTAAAATCGCGCTGAACAAGTTAAACCCATCCCAGAACAAAAACGGAATAGCCATTGTTGCAAATTCAATAAAACTTAGCCCTGCAGTTATCCCTTTTATAGAAACA
Organism: Physocladia obscura; assembly: GCA_027596945.1. Classification (NCBI taxonomy): domain Eukaryota; kingdom Fungi; phylum Chytridiomycota; class Chytridiomycetes; order Chytridiales; family Chytriomycetaceae; genus Physocladia; species Physocladia obscura. Next base: position 3,902 of record JADGJH010000723.1, read on the forward strand.
GCAACCAAGCTCAGTCCTGTTGCAGTAGTGGCATTTTCCATTTTTTTAATTTTAAATTTTTCGTTGTTGCTGCACAAAATTATAGTTAATAAAACGAGGATAAAATTGCAGTTGTTTTTTGCTTCTTTCTCTTTTTTACTGATTTCTTTTTAGGTTTAAAAACGTCCAACACATGATCCGATTACTCAGAATTTATGTTCGAAAATTTGAAGGATAATTTTATGTTGCCTGAAAGCAGGAAAAGAAATACAGGAAGACGTGAGTCCAATAATAATTGCACCTTTTAAATAATATTCGTCTGTTGAATGTAAACGCATAAATATTTGTTGCATTTTAAAATTTTTTTTCCTGCAATTAATTTGAGGTCAATACTTTTTTCGAGTCCACAATGTCACGCATCCGCTTTTTGTGCTCAATCAATCTTATTTTTATCACTATCAGCGATATCCACACGTTGTTTATCGCAAAATACATGGTTGCTAGCAACAAATTCCACCTATCACCAATTAAGTTTGGCGTAGTTGCAATTGCTGTTCCAAATATCACAATTGCCAGAATTCCAAATCCACTTGCCACAATCTCCTGCTCGGCAATCATAACAAACTCTACTCGCGGAACACTTTCATTGTTTGTTGAATATCGCAAAAACAATAAAAAGCACCCAAAAGACAGGCGTCAAAAGCAAGTATAATCAGCCCTGTTGTAAGAATGCACACTTCAAACAGAATTTTGATGCCTCCAGAACCAGAGAATCAAGCCGGAAGAAATTTGTGCCGAGGTAAATAACGATATAGGCCACAGAAGTGTAGACATGTATTTGAAAAGTGTTGGAGATTGCCAGCTTATCACATCTTTGGAACGGCACCATGCTAAGATATATAATTTAACAGAGATGAAGGAACACAAAAATTTACCAAAAACAACATGTGAGGCTTCAGTTATAGATAAAAACAGAAATTCCAGAGCTGTAAATATTGGCCATGGTCGATCTTTACCAGAAATAAACTCACTCTAAAATTTCAAAACACAAAGTATACACATTGAAAACGTTCCAGGGTAAAACTACGTTGAAAATATTTCTGCCTTCGATCAGCAAAAAAGGAACGGAAAACGCCGAAAATTCAATGAAGCTGAGACTTGCTGTGATTCCCGTCACATATATCGCAGTAATTGAAATATCCGTTTGGTTGCCACTCATTGTTTCGCTGACAATAAAGAAAATTATTTTTGGTTTTTTTTTACAGAATCACTTAATTTAAGAGTAGACGTTCGCGGTCGCAGTCTTTATCAATGTCATACGACAGCTTTATTTTTTTCATCGAAGCCCATGTTATTGCTTGTTGATTATTTACAGCAAATGTGTCCAAAATAAAGTTTCGATGGGTTCATTTCAATTGAAATCAAGTCGATAATACTTAATTTTTAGAAGTTAAGTATTAAATTATAGGCAGTGGAAAACATCATTTGGCAGCCCCAGACTGTGATGAGATGATGTAAACACGATACATTTATGGTTTGTCCCCCGAATTGCTGCGAAACAAGTTCTAAAATTCTCTTGGTGTGAATCATTAAAGGCCTCCTCATCGTCAAGCTTCCGGTCATCACCAGAATTAATAGCAAGCAATTTGTAAAATTCAAAGTTTTATTTTTCTTTAGCAATAGCTCACTTCCAAGATAGCGCAAGATTTGCTGGAGAATATCTTTCACCAACAACTGGAATTTCGCCAAAATTGATCTGATTTCCGCATTTTCATCTTCCGTCAGGATGACCTTCAATGCCCCAAGTTCTCTTCCAATCTGGAAATCCTTTTTGCTCCAGGAATTGGAATAATATGTGGGCCTTGCGCAGCGACCCAAGCAAGCGTCAACTGTGTGACTGTGCATCCTTTTGTATTCGCGATCTTCTTCAATGCATCCACAAGTTTTAAGTTTTCGGCAAATGCATTGCCTTGAAATCGTGGTAAAAATCTGCGCATGTCGTTTGGCTCAAAGTCATCGATAGATTTGTATTGACCAGTCAAAAAGCAAAGTCCAATTGGAGAAACTATGATATATATCAGACAAAAAATTATGATTAAGCAAACTCACATGTAACTACAACAATTCCAAGCTCTTTACAAGTATCCAAAACTCCGTTGTCTTCGATTAAGGTTGTCCAAGGCGAGTATTCAACTTGCACAGCTGCAATTGGATGTCCTTTATGTGCGCGTCTGATTGTTTTCGCGCTGGCTGCAGAAAGACCTATGTATATGACTTTTCCTTCTTTGACAAGCTCTGCCATTGCCGCAACTGTCTTCAATTGGAGTATTTGGATCGACTCTACAGGTTAACAAAAAAACAAAAAAACTGAACGCAAGTTTCCCTCTTATAAAGAAGTATTATTAAATACCTGTGTTGGTAATAGAGATCAATGTTATCAACTTCGAGTCTTTTGAGAGATTCGTCGCAACATTTCTTCACATATTCAGGCTCGCCTCCGATCACTGGTGGATTCAAGGCTTTAAATCCAAATTTCGTACAAATGAAAACTTTCGCTCTGTTTACATTGTTTTAGGCCAACCACTCGCCAATTAGTTCTTCATTATACCCGTTTCCATAGACATTGGCTGTATCAATGAAAGCAACATATTCGTCGGCAATGCGTTGCAAGACAGCAAGACTTTCTGCGCGATCCGCTATTTCATACGATTGACTAAGGCCCATTGCTCCATATCCAATCCGTGGTACCAACGGCCCTTCAAAAAGCTTGGTCTTTTTTTTTTTATCATCAAATGTGAAATTTTGCTCAAATTTTTGTCCCAATCTATGGGGATAAAGCAAAGTTGACCAATCATTTGAAATTAATTTCAACTTGTTCAATATTTTTTCAATCAAAATTGTGAATAATCCAGTCTTTCAAGCAATCGCGTTCACGATCCACCAATGCTGTCTTATTTCGCACGGTTTCAAATGACTGTTCTCGAGAAAATGTAAATTCTGCAAGAGCTTTCTTGTGCCGTTTGAGTAAGTCTTGGTCCATCCCGTCGCCTTCAACCCAGTTATAAACTTTTCTAATCACGTCTTCTCCCAGACATGAACTAACACAAGCATCAAAAATTCCTCCTAGCATTCTTCCATTACCCTCAAACTTGTTCATTAATTGTACCCAATGTTCGAAAAACCACTGAAATAGTTTTTCTCGCCATTTTCCAACGGCAGCAACGCCCAAAAGTGGAACTGAAAAATCTTGACTCCTCACAATAGCCAGATCAAATACAAGCTCATTCAAAATCCAATCAACTTCTTTTTCCGAGTCAACACTCCCAAGAATAGAAAGAACGCGAGTCTTTTCTTGCACCTGCGCTATGTCTGTGTACCACTTCAAAATTGCATCCACAACTGTTCGAGCTTCTTCTGGACCAGTTACATTCGCTAATACACTTCCAAATGCGATCGTTCGTAGCTCCGGGTCCAAAGCATTACTGTTTTCACCGCTAATGACTTTCACAAACCGCGACTTGAGTTCGCTGATAACTGCTCTATCATTACAGCTGCTGCAGATACTGATAACAAGACCACGTCTGAGTTTGTCAAAGTATTCTTCATTAGGAGGATACTCGAAGCCATCTAGTTTTGGAGCAAACACTTTGAGGCCAAGTCTTTTTAATCCACTTTGAACAAGCTCTTCGGACTCACGGTATGCCATTGACCGAATTGATGACAGAGTTGTGGCGATTTGGTTCAAAACATGGTAGTCTGTTTCATGTTCAAGAGCGAGAATCATATCTAAAATGACAGAAATTTTCAGTTTTCCAGCAGTTACAAGCGCCATTGTGTCATTGAGAAACATGATTCGATCAGCAACAGAAAAAAGCTCCGACTGCGATTTTAGAATTTTACAAACGTCATCAAGCTGCTGTTGCTGATAAGCTACGCGATAAACACCAGAAGATTCAAAATTCAGCTTCCAGAAGGAGTCTTTAGCCGATGCATTACTGTATGGAAACGTCACAGAACCAGTTTTTCCATTTAAAACATGCTTTGTTGGGCCAATTTTTCTTGTCAAGTGTGAAACAATAGCCAGTGGAACCCACCACACAGTTTCATTATCATAATTATCTCCAAACGTATTATTTCCCGAAGAAATAAATCGCGACTGAGACAGATCAATTGTCATGGTCTGATTGTCAGAATTATAGTATTCAGCATCAACAGTTATGAGAGGGAATCCAGTTTTCTTGGTCCAGTTATTCATTAATTTTGACACATTCACACCAGAAGACAGTGATAAATGCTTCCAAAGATCAGCAGTAACTGCATTTTTATACTTGAATTCTTGCAAATATGAACGAACGCCATCCATAAAAACTTGCGTACCCAAAAAGTCATTCAGCATTCGGATCACTGATGCCCCCTTCAAATAACTGATCGCGTCAAAAATTTGCCCAATCTCTGCTGCTGATTTGACAGGAACTTCGATAGGGTGTGAGCTTTTCAAGCCATCAAGTTGTAAAGCGCCGGAAAACGATCCAGTGATGAAATCAGTCCAAACATTCCATTCCGGAAATAGGAAGTCAGTTATTTGCCATCCAACAAATGTTGCAAAACCTTCGTTCAGCCAAATGTCATTCCACCATTCCATTGTTACCAGATTCCCAAACCACATATGAGAAAGTTCATGGCAAACTGTGGAAGCAATCATTTTTTTTGCTTGGGATGTTGCACTTGCTTCATCACAAAGTAGTGCATCATTTCGATAGGTGATAAGTCCCCAGTTTTCCATAGCGCCAAACGCAAAATCTAATGAATGTGGAATAAAAATAAAATATTAATAAACAAATATATATAAAAAATCAATAACCAGGAACAGCTAGAAAATCGCTTTTCGGCAGCGGAAACGCTTCATTAAAATATTCCGATAAATACTCAAGCGATTTAACTGCAACATTCAGAGCAAAACGGCCTTGACTAACATTTCCTTTTCTCTAATTAAATTAACAAATAAATATAAAAAATATAAAAACCTTTAGTTGTATAAACTCTGACTTTGATTGGAATTACACCATCTGGTTTTAAAGGCGACGCAACTGCCTCAATAAATTCCAGCTCGCCTACTGCGAATGCAACAAGCTTGTTCAAAGTATAAATATTTATTTGAGTACGACAAAACGAATTTTTATCAAGCGAAAGCTCACGTAAGTTGACATGGGAGGAGTTCGAGCAAACGTTACTTTTTTGACCTTTTTATCAATAGCCAACATTGGCAATGAGTAATATAATGTACTAGTCACACTTGTATTGGCCAGAACCGTCATATTCTCGTTCACAACGAGCGAGAAATCAAAAGTTGCTTTATGCGCAGGCTCATCGAAACACGGAAATATTTGGCGGCAATCAGTTGGACAGCATTGCGTGACGAAAAGCGTTTTTTGCATACCATCCCGATCCGTGTAAGTACTTTTATAAAATCCTGCCATCGAAGCATTCAAAATGCCCGTAAAAGTAATTCGCACAGCTATTGCTGATTCAGACTAATGGCGATTGGATAACATAATTAAATATCGGGTCAGATCAAAATAATAATAATAATAATAATAACTGTAATGCGGAATGGAAAGAGTAGAGTAACAAGCTCTATCTCAGCATTCAAACTAATTTCTGCAGCCGGAATATATTTAATTGGTTCTGATAACTGTGTAAGTGAAGCTGAATGAATGATCAAGTTTTTTGCATTCAAGCTGAGTGAAAAAGTTTCTTCCAATCTTGTAGCTAGGTCTTTTGCTGCCGCATAGGTTAGATTTATTGTTACGCTTCCGTCAAACACTGCTGCGTCCGTATTGAGGCTAAGTTCGACTTCATAATGCATTATGAACAATCTCGATTTCTTGATTTCTTTTTGAGAAACACAAAGTGCTGAAGCTGGAATGCAAGTCACCAGAGAGTTCGTCCAAGCTGCTGAATCTTGTAAAAAGGATTCACAGGGACTTGGAAAAATGGAAGAAGAGTTGTTAGGCAGTTTTTGGACCTCTTCTAGTCAGGACTGTTACTGGATCGATGAAATCCGTTGTCTCCAAGTCTACTCATCCAGACGAAACTCAGTTATTTTACATTTCAACGGCCGTAAATGATTACTGACACGTTGATTCAAGGAGATTATCAAAATCAAAGGAGCTGTTGAGAAAATACTTTCTGATACGAATCATTTTGTTATGGCGATTCTCAGATGAATCAGTTACCTGGAAAATATGCAGTCGCAACATTCATAAAAATTAAAAATATCTAAATCTTAAATAACTTAAAACTTTCTTTATCTTTATTCAAGTTTTCGTTTGTTATTAGCAGCAACAGAATCAACACCGTTTCCTTCACCAAGCCATTGCTTGAGTTCCTGAATCTGCACGAGCACGCTGCTCAAGGATGTACCACCATATGCATTTCGCGTTTCAACAGACCTTTCAAAGTCCCAGATGTTGGCAATATCTTCATCAAACGCAGAATGCAATGACTTAAAATCGTTAACAGTTAATTTGTTGACAGAAATTTTACGATCTTCAGCTAATTTGATTGCTTGTCCTGCAATGTGGTGGGTTTCTCTGAATGGCACCTGTGCTATAGTTTAACTTTCTTTTCGAAGTATAAAGAACTATTTACGCAAGCATTGCAGTATCTTTACACTTCTCACACACACACACTCTCTCTCACGCTCTCCTCTTCATTTTAATACACGTTTTATACCTTTTTTCGAACAAGATATTCCGCAATGTCTGTAGCAAGCATGTCAAAAGACAAGCCCTTTTTCATGTTGGTTTCGTTAATTTCGAGGGTTGAAAGGACACCTGTCAGAATTTTGATGCATCCATCGAGTGTGTCAATTGAATCAAATAGGGGTTCCTTGTCTTCTTGAAGGTCTTTGTTGTAGGTGCTGGGAAGACCTTTCATAGTCATCATAAATGCTGCGTGATTACCAAATACACGACCGGCCTTTCCGCGGATAAGTTCGAGAGAGTCAGGATTCTTCTTCTGGGGCATCAGCGAGCTTCCGGTGCTGTAGGCGTCGGCGAGACGGACAAAGGCAAATTGCTGCGATGAGTAAATAATCAGGTCCTCGGAGATACGTGAAAAGTGAACCATTGCAAGAGCCGCCCAGGAGAGAAAGTCGGCAATAAAGTCACGGTCACCGACAGCGTAGAGAGAGTTCGGAATGGGTTTATCAAACGCGAGGTCTGATTAAGGTCAGTCAATTTAAAGGAGTGAAAGAAAAAGGCAAGAAACCTTTGGCCATAAACGTGCGATCGACGTTGAAGGGGTTTCCGGCAAGAGCACCAGAACCGAGAGGCAAGCGGTTGAGGTTTGCTTGAAGCTGTTGCAGTTTATCGGCGTGATGCTGCCAGGCAAACGCGTGGCCCAGCAGAAAGTGAGCCCATCTGATTGGCTGTGCGTTCTGGAGGTGAGTAAAACCCGGCATAAGCGCGTGCTTTTCTGCCAGCGCACGATTAACGCACACGCTAATTAGCTCTTTCAGAAGCCCACCAATTCGCGAACACTCGCCGCGTACAAACAGCCGCGCATCGGTCGCAACCTGGTCGTTGCGAGAGCGACCCTGTATAAAATGCATGAAAGATGAGAAAGAATATGAATACGGAACAGAATAAACAGTTCGATAGGATAATATAAGTAACAATAACTCACCGTATGCAGACGGCCGCCAAGCGCCGAACCCACGAGCTCGGTCAAGCGGCGCTCGTTCGCCGTGTGAATGTCTTCGTCGGAATGGTGCACAATAAACGCACCACGTCGCCACTCGTCCGCGACTTTCTCAAGCCCTTCAACCAACCAGGTTCCTTCGTCAACACTAACCACGCCGCTCAGTGCAAGAGCGCGCGCGTATGTCTGTGATCCGCGAATGTCCGCCTCCCACATGCGCTGGTCGAATCGCATCGACGCATTAAACTGCTCCATAACTGGATCAACCTTTCCTGTGAACCGCCCACCCCAAAGTGACATTTCTTATCTGAAAGGATTGGTCCAAACCAAGCCAAAAAAAACGAAACATAAAGGCATTTTGCATCTCCATCAAGCCTTTCGTTTTTATTGGATCGCCTTGTTGCATCACCTCCCGCATCTACTTTTCCTTTCATTCTGATTTTAAATCGCAAATGCTTTGCGAGCCTGAATGAAATGAAACTGACTCCCTGTCCTGGGGCATGTCACAATACCATCATGCTTCAACGCCATTTCCTCCAAAGCCTACAACCAAAAGAAATTTTAATCAAACATAAAATATTAAATAATAGCGATAATAATAATAATAATAATATATGTATGTATACTTTTTGCGAATACACATATCCATTTGGCAACGCCATGGGTAAATTATCTTCATTCATAATTTCACCGCTGATTCGGCAAACCAAACACGAATTGACATGATGCGCGTTGGGCAATTTTTCAGCCAACGCCCCGTATACGTGTCCAATACATATTGGGCACTTCACGTTTTGGTTCTCAGCCTGGTAGCACATAGGCGTTTTGAGTGCTGCCATTCCCGCCTGCAGCACTGTGTGTAATGTTGGTTGCGTTGTAAGAGTGTTTAGAATGCAGTTTTCAGCACGAAATTGTATAATAAGCTGGTCCCATCTTGATTCGTCAAACATTGTCTACAAAAAGCAAAGGAAAGAACGTGGAAAAATTAAATAACACTATTGTTAACCAGCACAAAAAAAAACAAAAAACAAGAGTACTTTATATCTTCCACATAATGTATCAGGCTCAAATGCGAGCAATGCTGCAGCTACTTGCACTTCCTTCAAATGGATGTCAGAAGCGGGCGCCAAATGTTTTCTCAAATACGCAATTGCTTCAGCTGATTTCTGAACGCGAACGAGTTCCACATATTCTTGAATCCTCAAATTAAATTCCAAGTTGCTCTGAGATTATTATTATTATTTTGAACATTTCAAGACCGATCTGTCACTTTTTTTTTCTACCTTCATTTTTTTCAGAGCAGAATTATTTTCCTTGCACCACTGCAAACACTCGACACAACTGCGCCTTTCCAACGCATCTTCAATCATTTTGCTTTGTTCAAATAGCTCAACATCAACTAATTGCTATTGATTTATCAAGTTTTATCATGTTATTATTAACAACAATAAACTAAAAAACTAGCCTGTATTCCAGCTTCCTTAGCAAGATTTTTTGCAGACTCAAAGCACCCCTCTCTGAGCATATAATCAACAAGAATACGATCGAGCTGGGTTTTGCTCCATCTTGTAAAACCAGCACTTTCCTGCGACGGTAAAGACAAAAGCTCATCCAAATGTTCTAATCTGATTCTACTACGTTTTGCATACAATTCTTCTTCGTCTTTCGATTCTTGTATCTTTTTTGTCAATTATTCAGGAGATAAACTCATTACGAAAAGAAAACAAACGCGATTCCCAGATTACCTTCTTCTTAAGTGTCGTGAATCGACCAAGCAGCCCGTCAACAACTTTCAAAGCGTCTTCTCGAGTTGGCTTTTCGCCTTCTTTACTTTTTAATCTGTCGAGATCGAGTTTAGAAATATGGTCGTTTGCAGATGTCGCAAGAGCTGCCCATTCTTTTTCAATATGTTTCTGTGAAGTTTTGAAGGCACGTTTGAACTGTTCAAGAGGAACCTATTTGTTTGGGTGGGTGCCACCTTTCAGTTGAATGACCACATATAAATATTTTTTTGCACACTATATAGTGCACCTTGACGAGAGACTGTTCCAGCGTAACGAGAGCTGTTTGTTATATGATCGATGAGGTATAGAGTTTGAGGAAATCTTCGGAGGGGCATGTTTTGCTCCCCACCTTCCAGTTTCTTGGTGTCTGTTGACATTTTTTCCAAAATGATATCTTTTTATTGAAGTATTTACCATCTTAATCCCGGAATCCAAGAAGTCCTTGTCAACCCATCATTGTTTCTGAAATCACAAATCTGGCAATTTTCCCATCCCCACAGCGAAGGAATCAATCCCGACAAATGATTATTGTCAGCATGAAACTCTTCAATACGCACCAGCGCCTGCAATTCGCTCGGAATTCCACCGCTCAATAAATTATTATGCAAATACACATGCCGTAAATTCACGAGAGATCCAATCTCGTGTACAAGTGGCCCTTCGATCTTGTTGTTATGAAGCATCAGATGAGTAAGTTGCACAAGATATTTGATTTCGTGAGGAATAGTGCCAGTCAAAGTATTGCACGAAAGATCAAGGACTTCTAAACTTTTCAGCCCGCCAATTGCAGAGCCATCAATGCTTCCAGTCAGTTGATTTTCCGAAAGCGTTAGTTTTGTGAGTTTTACTAGCTCGTATAGTTCACGTGGGATTTCTCCAAACAATGCGCAGTTGTCTAAACTCAACACTCTCAGATTCGATATCAAATTTATTGCACTTGGAATCTCGGCCCATAAAAACACTGTGGAATTATTGTCAAAATCATAACTGTCGTGTGACCAATTCAATTCTTCCAGATTTAACCATCGCAGATCAACCAACGCTTGTTGGAAATGCCGGGGCCACCAGAAAAACATCATGTCCATTTCGCATCGTGGGCGACAGCAAATTTTGTTATTCTCTGAGTAGCTTTCATTGCGAACTCCGAAATGCGTCAAATTCATCTTCGCAAAGTGTTTCGTTTTCAGTGCGGATTCCAAGCTTTTGCACAATCTACAAAACTTTGACGAAGTTTGCGGGTGACACCAACTGAAGATTCGTACTATAATTTCAATGGGAAGTGAATTTTGCTTCATCGGATTCAGCGAAACCTCTCGTATAGTGTTTGTGAATGCGCAGTCAATCATTTTTGAAATTTCCACCATTGGATTAAAAATTTTTTTTATTTTTGTCCAAAATTGGATCTTTCTGGTTGAACCTCACAAAAAAAAGGACTCCATGTCCATTTGCCCCGTAGCAACTTGAAAAAAATCAAGAGGAAAGAAGAAAGGAAAAAAAGAAGAGAATGAAAATAAAATAAAAAGAATTATTGTGAAAAATAAGAAACACATACTTTTGTGACTCTGTCCCATTGTTTTATATTTATGATTTTTGTGACAATTTCAAA
>JADGJH010000724.1:1616-14974 GCA_027596945.1 Physocladia obscura
ACATAAATTATGTAAACTGCTGGTTTCTAATAAATAGCAAGAAATTATTTGAAGTTTTCAAAATTGTTAGTAGTTCCTTGTCATTATCGCGATTTCGAAGTGGCAAATATGGTTGAAAGTATGGCACATAAGAGTGAAAATTTCTGGCAGTTATAAACTATTCTGCAACACACAACGGTTATGAAAACTACCTAACACAGCTGAAATTTGCCAGGAAAATGCAGCTAACGCACACATAGATATCAAGAATTAAATGAAGTGCAGTTCTTGCTAAAGTACGCATCAGAGGATCAGGTTTGAGAATATAGCATCACAAGCACAAGAGTTTGTTTGATATCTTTCAATCTTGCTGTGTTAAGTTTGCAGCATTTGATGCTCTCACTAACTAAATTAGCTATTGCTTCGCAACATGTCAAGAGTCTGTTGTATAATAACCTGCAAGTAGATAAAATATATCAAAAATGAACTTTTTTTCTTTTCTTTCTCTTGTTTTATTGGCAAATAAATGTAAACTTCCAGGCACCAATCTTTCTCTTCAGTTTGCATAAGATAATTACACTGCAATATTGCAAAAGCCAATCTGCGTCATTCAACCATCCATTGCAATTTGCAAGCATTCTTCTCTTGTATACAAGGCAATGAACCCCACATTCTTCATCTCTCTGATGGGGAACATCTGTATCAGTAAATGAAGTGATATAGGCAGGTGACAAAATCTTGTGGAAGTCTTCGTGATCACAAACTAAACCAAACAAAAAGAATAGCAAAGAAGACTGTTTCAGATAACCCTCTTTTCTCTCTTTTCTTTTGGATTCATGTAACTTTTGCTTTATTGAAAAGTCCCGCCGAAAATTATAGCAAGCTGTCCAAATGACTTTTGCTTGCAGAAACAGGATGATTCGCCAATATTTTCTGTTAGGAACTCGGCTGTCAAACATCCACACCAGAATTCTCTTGATTGGTGTGTTTTGGCTTACTCAAACATTCATTTTGTTGGCTTTGAAACACAAATCAGAAAGCTCAATCATCCGAGGGAAAGCTCAATCCAAAGTTTTGCCAGTTCTGGCTAATTTGGTAAAATTATTGGCTTTTATACTCTATAAGATGCCCCTTTAATTAAACTCATTCAAAATCCAGCCTGCTGGATTCAAATTCACTCCGCCATACACCAAGCACGATCTACCGGGACGCAAACGTCCCGTCATAACTCTTCTAACCGGCCCCCCTCTACAACATATTTCATTCAACACTCCCGAAAATGAACTCTCAGAGTCATGTCTTCTTGCACTTCTCCACTCACACATATTCCACAACTACGACTTTATCGTGCTCACAACAACACCACCAAGCATATCTTATGCATGTACAAATTCTCTTCTCGCGAACGGCGCGCGAATCTTCCATGCGCCACCAGTCTCCGCGCCGCCTGCAGATACCGCTACAGGCCACCGTTACGCATACACATTCACAAAACTGCACATGTGGGCGCTTGATGGGCTGTTCGAATCGATACTATACCTGGACACGGATATGTTTTTGTTCAGCAACGAAACCCTGGAAGTTGTCTGGGATGCATATGACGAAGTTGGTCAACCGGAGTTCGCCGCGTGCGAAGATTGGCAGATCCGCGGAACAGTGAACACGGGATTAATGATTTTCAAACCGTCGGCAGTAGTTTACAAAGAATTAATGAAGTCAGTGACGACGACTGGTGGCTTTGGTGACCAGGGAACGATAAACGCGTATTTTTCGAGCAACAAAAACAGAACCGCAACAATCAATGATCAAAAACGAATTGGGATCCTTCCGCGACGCTTTAACACACAGTGGGTTATGCATCGGTCTGACAAGGAGCTACTAGATGCTGTTGGTGTGCACCACAAATTTTTCAAAGACAGTGTTGGGGAGAATATCCAGGCGCGGAGGATATTCCAAAGATTCTCTGAACAATTTTTGGAGCTGCGAAGGGTTCAATACAAGCGATTTGTTGAAGCTGTACGTTCAGGGAGGATCGAAGATACTTTCAGTGTTCCAATAGTACCTGTTGTGCCAGATTCGCTTCCAAAATTGAAGGAGGTAATGAGACTGCGAACACGATTCGACCGAATCGCAATTGTAACAGACGTTCGCAATTCTTTCGACGTGAATCTGCATGTGAATCGCGATTCCTTCGCAAAAAAGTGGTCACAAGCAGTTCATATTATTTATGATGGCGGTTCTCGTCGAGGATCAGCTCCACCTATGACAATGCTTGGCCAAATATTAAATCATATTGCGGAAAATATGCTGGACACGTATGAATGGGTTTGGGTTCTCGGAGATGGTGTTATTCTCAATTTGGAAGCAGACCAACCAATTCATGCTGCATTCAATGTTTGGACTGAGCCAGACTCCCAACTAGTACTGTTTCAAGATTGTCAGAGTATCGTTGGTCAAAAATCATCGTTTGCGGTTGGGAAAAATGCAAAGACGAAAATACAAGAGTTTTTAACTGCGAAAACGATAGTTGAAGAAGGCGAAGTCGCGGCAGAAAATGCTGCATGGCAAAAGTTTGAAATCTTTATGAAAAGCAAGACGAAAGTGATTGGGAATAGTGGGACGGGTTATTACTATTTGGATGACTGTGAATAGTTTAAAAAAAATTGAATTGAATTGAATGGCTTATGTTGTTGATCCAGTGCGGTTTGCGAAAATAACTCTGCATGCGGCCAAATTTCCGGAGCATTCCATATTCGGAGTTTAACTCGGAACTTCGTCCAGCGATGCTTCCGATGTGGTTCCGGTGATGCACAATTTTCTGCCACTGTCGTCGATTGCCGAAGCAGCGCTTGAGCAGGTGCGAAACTCTTCCAGCCAGTTATTATCAAGAGTGATCTAATTTGGTTCGAATTAATACCGCCGATATATGCTAGCATAATTCAAAAACGTATTGTCATAAATGATACTTCTGTCAGTGCTTTAACAGCATTGGTTGCAAGTTCCGTGAATAAACTTGCTGGAAGAGATTCCGTGCTGTTTGTGGTGGTCAGTTTTGTTCATGTTTCAGCATCGCATCTTTTTTTTTTTTTTTTTTTTGAAATACTGACAACCCTAAAGTTTTGGAGCCCTTATCGGACTTGACCCCACTGGTATTTTATAAAAATTTTATCTATAAATACTATCGTTGTACACTTAATACAAAAACCAGGTTTTCAGGGAAACAAATAGCTCATGGAAGAAAGTACAAGAGGGGTAAATTGTTTAGCGTGGGAGGTTTTAAAAACAAACGTGTCTCATAACAATTGAAACTATCTAGAGCGACTCTAAAAGACGATGTTTGGACTATATATGTAACGCTGCAAAAATTAGTTGACACCGGCCAGCAAATTTTCCTGGTTGATTTTGATAACTATTTGGACGATGTTTCGTGTGACTGGCTCCAAAACGCCGAAGTTTGGAGTACCGTTCAAAAGACTATCGCATAACTAATTTTGCAATTAATCAGCCAAATAAATACCAAGAAATCATGATATACGAGGTTGTTTTTTTGAAGAGAAAATCAAGAAGCCTAAAAAAAAACTAAAAAAAAAAAAAGAGCGACATAATATCGACCAATTCGAATATCTAAACAAATACACCACTGAAAATAACCGTCCAACATCATCAAACAATCCATAATATTCATGGGGTGATTTGATTGATATCAAATTGCGATTTCAAAACAACACAGCACCCAGAATAAATGCAATGAGGGCAAGAGCAATAGCGAGTGGCAGGGGGAGGGTTTGTTGAGTTTGACGCGTGGAAAGTTGAGACCCGCCAACCGCAATTCCACTCTTTTCGTCTGCGGCTTTTCGTTGGCGTAAAACATTTAGACGTTCGATTTCAGCCTTGTAGCCCTCACAAGCAATTGTGAGGCGTTTGATTGCATCTTTTGCATCTCTTAATTCGCGATCCGTTTGCTTCGCAGACGTAATGACGGCCGCGCCGGAGTCAGCAATCGCGTTCGACACCGGCGACGTTCCATTTGATAGAGTTGTTGCTGCAGCATTTGGAAGTGGGATTTGCGGAATATTGTTTGTCAAAGACGCGAGAAACGCCACCTTGATTTTCTTTTCGTAAATTGCGTCTTCGTTGCCAAAACGCTTTGCTTCCTCAGCACGCGTCCACAGTTCAGCTGCGCGTGCGGTTTCATCTTCCACTTCGCCAAAGTCGCTTGGTACATGTGTACTTTGGACTAGAAACTTATCTTTGCAACGAAAGTCCAACGGCGGATCTTCGCGCATCGCTTGGAGAAGTACTTCAATCTCCCGAGTACCTCTGCGTGTTATTTGTGATATTTGAAGGGTTATTTATGTAAAAAGACAAAAGCGATGAGAAGCATTATTAGCAGATCGCCTATACTGGCGAAGAGATATAGCTAGTGAATAGAAAATGGGTGGGTTGGCAAAGTTACCCCGGCATTATAGTTCCAGCGTTGGGTCTGACGCAATACTGCTTGGGCGCAGTTGTTTTAATTTTGAAGGCGACCACGGAGCCATCTGTTGCCGTGTTTGTCAGCGTGATGAACTGGCGCACGACTTGGCTGAACGGACGCCGGAACTCAAGCGTGTCGGGAGTCACTGAAATTGCGATTGCCGACATTTGGTGAGTCTTTTGTTGGATTTGAATTTCTCATCTCATGTCTTTGAACTAATACACACATGTGAAAATTGATCAAAGAGAACTGCAGCTCTAAAAATTAAACTTAATTATTTTCAGGCACAAAATACTTTATATAATTCGTTTACAAATGCTCACTGTCCTTGAATTATCAGGAAAATGAAGTTTATAGATGGATGGCTATATTGTGCTGTTGTGGGGTGATTATGTTGGAGCTACACGGAGCTACTATACAAGCTCAAATGGAGAAAGATGTAATTGTTAAAAATATTGTCACTTGCGACTTTCATATAGACGCACCTTGGAAGAACCTTCACATCGACCGCTGTTAAAGATATTCCAAGTTGTCGGGAAATTGAGTTGGGGTTTTGCAATCACAATTTCACCACCATACTCTGACTTTTATTCACTTGCATACCGCGACAATGACACCGCCTGAGGGAGAGATATTGCGTGTTCGCATTATTAAATTTGCAACCTATTGATGGAATCGCAGGCATTTTTCCTGGATCATTTGGAGCTAAGTATCAGCACCTCTAGAGAAGCCGATGATGCTGTGCAGCTTTCTTGTCATTCTAATCACGAAATTGTTAACTTTGCCAATCATGATTTAAGTTGGTAAAGTTTCACCGATCGAAGATACACCTGACGTCATTGGAATTGAAACTCTCATCAATATTAATGCGGAATCAAACTGGCAAATATTTCTGATGAATTCGTTGATCACTTTGTTATTAATCCTCATATCAAAAATGAACTCACCAAATATACAATTTTTCAGGAACATCAATGTTGGAAAACAAGCGTTGTATATATCACATTCACTGAAAAAATCGCGAGTTTTCCGCTTGAAAATGCACTCACGTCAGCAGAATTTGCTTCGCCACCAGCAACTTCAACTCCAGATGCCAACCTCGACCAACTGCAAAAATAAAAGTGCCTAGAAAGACGCCATTATGCTCAATTGTCGGACAAATAGCACTGAACAGCCCTAAGTTATTTGCATCGTCCATGAAATCCAAAGTTTTTCAGGTTGAAATCTCCTGCTGTTATTCGATTGCTAAGAATTCTTTACCTGCAGTATGAGATTGTGAAAGCCATACAAGTAGTTTCACCTGAAAGAACGGACAAATCTAAATTTAATAATGAGAGAATCCTGCTATTAAGGTTTGAAAATTTTGGACAGCAATGAAAAAAATAATTTTCTGCTTTAAAAAAATCTTTACCAAAGTTCTTAATATTATAGACTTTGTTTCTCATCAATTTCACTAATTTAAATAAAAACCCATTAACCCTAGCTTTCTTTGTTTTACTTTTCAATTTTAATTTCAATTTTTTTTTCAAGAATTTATTAACATTTAGAAGCGGGGCACACAATTAAATAAAAAATTCGAATTTTAAAGGATTGTATTGAAAATACAATGAATAAAAGCGAGGGTTCTGGGAAAAATAAATTGTTTGTGCTTGGTAATTTTTACTTAAAAATTCATTTCATTTTTGCTCAGGCTACAAACGAATGATTCCGAGCTCGGTCGTCAATATTCTTCAGCTTGCCATATTTTCGATTGGTTTGATCTTGAATGGCTCAATCGTCGTTATTCTTGGAGTCTATCGGAAAACGATGATGTCAAATTATTTGAACAGACGCATCATGATACTCTTGGCTGCGTGTTTTACCTGGAGTTTGAGCCAAGTAATACAAGGTATATCAGCTTTAGTAGGATCAAGGAATTTTCGGTCGAACTGGATGGCTATGTTTGGAAACTGGATCGTTTTTGCCATGTTGCTATGTAACGTAAATCTGGCAGCTGAAAGGTACTTTTTGCTACAACCTGAGGGCAGGAACCGCTACTTTGTGACAGTTTATATGTTTTTTCTCATCATGTCGGTTATTATGGTTCTTGAATTCACTATTTGGGTCAGTGGTTTGGTCATGACTGAATTTTGCGCAATTTTTATTTTTGCTTGTTAACCCTATTAGTCCAGCCCAATTCAGGACAATCAACACCATCCGGATCCGGCATGATAGTATGGATAGTCTTTGCATCAATTCATTTTGCTGGTGCCACTTCCATGATATCATATTTCTACTTGTTGACATACCGATTCACAAGTCACCAACTCAACAACAACACTCTTCTCGTAACATTTTTCATGAATAGCGAAGATGCGCATGAAAATGGCTCTTTTGACTCGGAATCAATACGCAATGCTCGAGTGAAGCTTGAGAGAACTTTACTTGCACAATGCGTTATTTTATCGGCGAGCATGATTGTTTGTTATTTTCCATTTTGGATTTACAATATTGTGTCGATAGTCAACGGGGGAACTGTTCCAGGCGATAGCAATAAAGTTGGAAATCTGATTGTTATTGTTTTTTTGGCAATGGATGCGATTGTTACTCCGCTTTTGACTTTGTATTTCAAACCCGAAATCCGGCAAAAGTTTGTGTCTTGATAATAGTGCGTATTGTTTCTGGAGCTGGAAAGGCATTATACCTCCTTTTTTTTGTTTTTGTTTTTAAGAGTACGAACAGATGTAAAGAAACTTTCAAAATAATTTTCTGAAATTCAATGCAAGAAAAAATAGTATCGATACGAACGCAGCGACGCGTGCAAGTTGCGGGCGAAGAAATGCGGATCTTGATTGGAGTCAAGACAAAAACGCAGACAGAAGGCGCAGTTTACTCGTGCACCGTGTTTGTTGTTGGAGCGTTATTTGCAACGCATCTGCCGTCTGTTCACTCGCGCGCTTTGGACTCCAAATTGTCTTTCAAATTGGGCCTTTCTGCGTCAGCCCCTTTCTTTGTGTCCGACAAATCCTATCTCTTCCGTAATCAGTTTTTATCCACGAAGTCGTTTGAATATCGCATGCGCCTCCCTAGCCTTCTTCCACCATCTTATCGCGGAAAAGCGGCTTCCATTTCATATTTATTTGCATTCTGTCTGCACGATCTGCAGGGCTCGCTTGTTCATGTTTTCCACATTCCATTAAGAATTCACGCTACTATCTCCGGTATTTTGAATATTCAAATCAGATCTAAAACACCCGAATATTTTGGCTAATGTAGCTCTTTTTAGATTATTTACCTAGACGTGTTCTCGATTTTTCTGATGATAATCTTCACGAAAACGTTAGCTCTGTTGAGGAGCTTAATGACTCGCAAGATGATTTTCGCGTTTCAGAAGTAGCCGATTTATTTGACTGTATGTTCAGTTTTACAAGAGTTTTCTGTAAGCTAAGATAACAATATATATTTATAGCCCTTGAAACAGAAGAAGATACGGACGAAGATGAGGAAAAGCTAACACCTGCACAGAAGCTTAAAATAATTTGCCAGCGATCCGCAAAAGTTTCTTTTGATATATGTAGAGTTGATGATATTGTTGCACATTTCATTCTCGTTAGATCTGCATTTTGTGCTGGGGAAACCGTTTTTGGTGTCTTGAATTTTGAGCACGCCGCTATACCTTGTTTTCAGGTTTCTTTATCTTTCTACTTTTATATTTATATTTTTTAATATACAACTAAACTTCAACAGGTTTCTGCATTTCTCGAACAAATAGAAACTATCCCAGTAAAACCGAATGACTCAAATTCTCTTGTGTATCAGAATACATCACCAACATCACCGACCTCATCAACCTTAAATTCAAAGCAAAAAACTGTTCGCCGCATTGTTCTGTCACAACAACATTCAACAACTATCAATACTCTTCGAATGGACATATCACTTCCAGTTCCTACATTTGTAACTCCAGATTTTTCGTCAACAGCGGTCTCTGTGTCTTACGCAATTCGTCTTGAATTCATAACAGCCCGAAGAAAGGATGCACAATTGATGGAATACGTGCATGGAAGTAGTGGTCGTGGAAATGCAAGTCATAACGAAGATATTTTTAGAACTCAAAATTTTGTTTCAGAAAGTGCTGTTTCAACGGTGGATGTTGAGGCTTTTGAATGTGTGTTAGGAGTGCATCTGTATCCCAGTATTGTTGGAATTGAACTTGGTGGGTCAAAAAAATCGTTTGAGTTTGCGTTATAAATAAGAATCATACCTTTCGTTTTTGACAGTATTACTGTATTATTTAAATTTATTTTTAATATGAAAAAACAAACATACTTTTAAAAAATGAAAACGAAAATGAAATGCACTGCTTTTAAATGTACAAATTAGAAAAATATCTGTTCGACTTTATTTACATTTACTGTTCGAAATTTCATCAAAACACATCTCGATATACGAATGTCGGTTTTGCAAGTTTCCGCTGTGTGACAATGGCGGCCGGAATCGATAGAATCAAACGGAGCTCAAAATTTTAGTTTTCTGCTGCTATATTTGCAGAAATTAATTCTTTATTCTGACTACGCGTGAAACTCGGTGTATTAAAAAAAAAAAAAAAAAATTCGCTAAACTTATTTTAAGAATAAAAAAATCACACATTTTAGTTTAATAGTATCAGGACATATTGTCGTTGCGTCTGTTTTGATCCCACGTCTGATTTCGTTTTTTTTTCTTTTTTTTACTTTTCCAAACCACCACACAAAGTCACTCACTTACTCTGCACATACATATACTAAAATGTGAATTACGATTTTTTTTTAAGCACGGCTTTTAGCTGTTTGTTTGCAGTTTCAGAGTTATCATAACAAAATACCATAGTCATTAATTTAATGACGGAAAATAGAGGGACTCAATAAAAAATTTCGATCGGGTAGCATGGAATCCCGACAGTCATAGCTAAAAAGAATTGTTCGTGAGGTTCCACCGAAACTGAGGAACCCCTGATTTTGTGGGGATACAAAAATTTCATTTCCGACACAAAACTGGGGAGAAATGGGAACTAATCCCACCTTGCCATTGTCTGCTGAACTTGCATACTGTCGCACAAATAGCTGAGATTCCGAACCTCGAGCAGTTGCTGTTGACACAATCGCTATTTCTCAAAAATCACAAGCCAATAAAATCTTGCTCGGTATGTTCAGTTCACAGTCGGGATGATTCTCGACGCCGGAATTCTATTATCGGCACAAATTTTCTGGATAAACTTATTCGAAACTCAATGGACTGTCGTACTATATTTTCTGGCGCAATTAGCCACGGAACTGTACTTTCGGATCGCACAGAAAATTGACGGAAGGAAAGTATGCATGACTGTTTGGGCTACTTTTGCGGTATTTATCATTATTTTATTTTGGACTTTTTTCCAACTCTGTAAGTTTTGCTCATTTTTCTGTATATGCAACTTCCATACTTAATTTAATAATAAACAGCAAAAGTGGAACGGAATCAAACCTGTTTCTTTTCCATGCAATCGCACGGATAATTCGCATACACTCGTGCTTGTGAGGATGCGTGTCAAGCGAGAGATTCTCACAAAGTGCTTTGTCCTCTCTTTGGCGCTTTTGTTGGTATGAAATTAAGGCAAATATCGTTGGGGCCATTCCATTTTTGATTTAACTGGTGCTTATTATGTGATTGGCTTGTTGGTATTGGCTGCAGATGTAATTGTCCCACTGTACCTTGCTATTGTTTTTAAACAGGAAATCTGAGAGACTATCGTAATTTCATTTAAAAAAATGAGAAAAATTTGTCCGTTCTCGTCAGTCTCTGACTGAGTTTCTCGCTCTTTTGGATTTCTGATTATATTTCGCCACCGAAACCCCAAGACTTATTTGGAGACGGTGATAAAAAAGTGAATACCAAAAATCAAAGAGTCAAATAAGAATTGTAAGGCATTTAAAATAAATTCGCAGCAGACAGGATAAAGTCTGATCATATTAATTTCCGCGCATAAATTAACATTTGAACTCAAAAACTTAAGTTTGCCAAAAGTGGCTACTTTTTAAAAATGCGAGCACTGCCCAATGCTAAAAAGAGCAAAAATTATGTTTATGACTTCATTTTGGGTTTCTCGTTGTTTTCTTGTTGTTTGGCAAGACCAAGCCCAATTGCTTTTTTTTTATTTTCAGAAAAAGATCTGTATACGATCAGGGAATCACTAGCGACAATGGCACATACAGCATCGAACGCTATTCAACTAACGCTTTATTTGATCGGACTGATTCTTAACGGAATTGTCCTGTTCTTCATGTCCCAGAAGCGCAAAGTGCTACTGTCAAATATGCTCAACAGACGGGTTCTTGTTCTGATTTCGGTCTTGTTCATTTGGAGTCTCACTCGTCTCGTTATCACCAGCATGATTCTCAGATCCGGCGATGTGTCAGCAAACGCTGTCGCCCTGGTTGGAAATTGGACTGTTCTTGTGTTGTTACTTTCAAATGTGAATTTGGCTGCCGAACGTTTTTTTATTGTTCAGCCAAGCGGAAAGGAACGATACTTCTTTTCAATCTACGCTATTTTCACTGTACTGGCTATTATTATACTTATTGAGTTTTTGATATGGGTAAGTGATCCTGAAACAAGGCCCGCACGAAAATTTTATGAAAAAAAAAATTCAATTTGGCTTTTTTCCTTAATAACTTTTTGTCCCCCACGTTAATTAGCCAAGTACTGACCAAGCTCGTCCTTCAAGTAATATTGGACAAGTCATCTGGATTCTGTCTTCGTCAGTCACTTTTGCAGGCTCGACTCTCTTGACGGGATATTTCTATATGGCCACTTACAGATTCACTTCCAAACAATTTGACTACAACCCGCGACTCGTCATGTTTTTTATGGACGATGACGATCTGCTTGACGATGGGTCAGTGGATCCGTCTCTTGTTATTGCTGCACGAAGGAAGGTTGAAGGAAAAGTTTTTCGACAGTGTGTAATACTGTCAGGAAGTATTATTCTGTGCTATTTTCCTTTCTGGATATATAATATCATTTATGTAGCGAATGGCGGTGTTGTTCCAGGAGATAGTGGGCCTGGATGGTCAGCTGTACTTATTATGCTGTCAATGGATGTGCTGGTAACGCCACTTCAAATTTTGTACTTTAAGCCAGATATTCGCGAAACTCTTATGTTTTGGAAAAAGTGATGTTTTAAATGGAGGGCATTTCTTGTTTCTTTTTTTCTCAAAAATTCTTTCCAAAAAACAATATGAATACCTAATTAATTGTTAGACACTTTGTGCCTTGGGTTTCTATATTAAAAAGGATTTTTAATTTTCTGTTTTCTATAGAAAAAATTAGCTCAATTTTTGCATGTGGTTTTTTTATGTCAAGTGATTGAACTTGGCGCTCTTGATTGTCACTTGGTTCCATGTCATCAAGACTCATGCCTTGTCTCCACACACTTGTTTTTTTGTTACTATTTCTTTATTTAATATTTATTCTATTAATTTAAGTTGAAAGAGTATGATAGATGGTGTTAATATTCCAGTAGTTATATTACGATATGCAACTGTGTCACTTCTTATTTGGTCAATTTTCATGAATATTCTAACGGCATAAATCTGTGTTGTATCTCTGAATTGTTTGATCGTGATTGAAATTTAATGAGCTTTTATTTCTTCAAAGATTTTACATTTAGTTTTTTTCTTTTTTTCTGGATGAGTGTAGCAAATACTTGAAAGGCAAACCAGACAGATACAATCTCCTGCTATTACAAATAACTGCGTCATTTTATTCACTTGAGAAGTTCAAGTTACTGTTTTGTTCAATCAATAAGTTGTTCGTTTCGATTTCCAAATCATGGCTAGGATGGCCAGGTAATGCAAAATCTCTGCTTTCGGGTTTAATAAACGCTTTTTTATTTGTTTAATTCAGCACTTTTCATTTGTGCATTCATCTTGTATATTGCGACTTTCAAACATTGTATATACAAAAAAAAAAAAAGTGTCAATATATACAGTTGTATTTGAATAGCTATGAATTTTGTCGAGTTTCGCAAAGAAAGCCGTACTCGAGAAAAATGAAAAATGGCAACACGTTTTGTGGCCGGGGTTGTTGAAACCTGGTGGATTTGGTTGACTTTGGAAAAAAATCGAGCGTGGTGTGCCCCCTAATTTGAATTAGCAAATCTTACCAAAAATTTTGATTTTTGATTTATTTTTTGTTTCGAGCATTTTTATGTATCTGAATACCTCCAACAGGTAACGATTTTTATTTCCCTGATTGTTCCTTTTTTTTGCTATTGGACATTTTATACTAAATTATAAATAGAAATAATTAAATTCGGCCACCCCGGATATACCTATACAGCCACAAAAATGAAAAAATGAAAAAAAGTGGAACGATGACAAAATCCTCCAATCTCCTCACACTAACTCTTTTGATTGTTTTCCAGACAAGTCAACGAATAGGAAAAGCACATTTATCAATATTACAGTGTTTCAGAAGAAAAAATAACCTTTTTTTTAAATTTAAATAACATATTTTGCGTTTTTAGGTGGTAAGAGAGAAGTGATCAAACTGAAACAGTGAAAATTTGACGAGAAAAATTTATAATAATTGGTTGACCAGTTTCAGGGCGTTGGCTACGGCAAAGTAAACAGTTAAGGACGGCAATGAGAATGCCTCTAATTAACGCATATTGCAGCAGACTAAATACGCCTTGCGGCTCTGCGACTAGGCCGAATCGGGGCTAACAGAGACGCAGACAGGCACGTGGATTAAAAACAAAAATTAAATTTTTCTGATTTAATTTACAGTTAATTTGTGATTGTTTCATGAGTACATCGGCATTAACGCCCGCAATGATCGCGGCACTGACGGCGGCGCTGAACCCGGCGCAGCAGGCGGAGCTGGCGACGCTGTCTGAGGCGCA
>JADGJH010000725.1:0-14970 GCA_027596945.1 Physocladia obscura
TCAAATACAATGGTTTAAAAGGGCTTTGTTTTTCTTTTCTGTGAATATAATCTTACAATAAAACACAAATTCTACTTTTACAATCTGATCTACTATCAAGCTTTTAAAGCTCCCCCTCCATGTGAAAAACCAACATAGTGCCTCATAGCACCAATTGTGAATGATTCATAAAATATTTCTAAATTTAGAGTCAATTGTGGCACATTGCACTGGGTACCACTACTGCAGCTTAAACTGCTATGCCAATAGTGCCTTTGGCCAAGACTGCAACTTTCTTCATAAATTTATCATTAAAATTTTACTCTTGTTATCTACACAAGTTAAGGTCTCATGTATGTATAACAAGTCCTAAAAGAGTCTCTATATGCTTATATTTTATGTGACTCAATGATAGAGAAAACTTTGTTAATAATGCTGTTGAAAACCATACAGAAATATTGTGCATGATGTGTTTTGTGCACTTTAGTATCTTTACATTTTATTTCAGTGTGGTGATCACTGTAAATGGCCCTTTTCAGTTGTTACCATTATGATTAAAACTTGAATTTCAAATCTTTAATGAAAGTTTTATATTTCAATTCTTATTTGTACAGAAAGAATTAATGGATTAATTATATTTGGCAGTAAATTATTCCAGATTTTTGCCACTTGCAATGGAATTTCAACAATAATCCCAATTTTTTCCTAATTTGCTTCACTCTTAATTGCAATAAGAGGTAAATCAAGCAAATACTATCTTCTCTCGCCAATATAATCCCAAGCATTCAAAACTCAACCAGGTCATACAGAAGGCAAATATGCTTTTTAATCAAGTCAGCAATAGTTACTTCTGGTGAAATTGAAAGTTTGCCAGTAAGTGAAATAAAATGGTCAGATCTGAAAAATCTAACTGTATTTTCAAATTTGTTTGGGGATTTGTCAAATTCTGAATCATGGCATTGGATTGACATGTGGTTGAAAGCCTGTGGTAGCAGCAACTGCAACAAATACAAAAATTTTTTTTTTAATAAGCACCATTCAAAGAAGCCACTGGCAACCAAACTTTCTTTGATTATGTTGAAAATATTTTTATTGTACTTGTTCAAGCACAGGCAAACAATCTGCCAGTTTGACTTTTTTGAATTTGTTCAAATTCATCATGTATAAAATATTGGCACACTAGGTTGGAATCCTGGTGGTTTGGATATTTTTTGAAAAGTTTCTCGAAATTTTGTCAGGACTTCCTTCAGGCTTGATACTAACTCCCTCGTTGGATAATCTTTGCATACTCAAAAATTTTGAGATCTCCTCATTTTGTCGCAATAATAATATATGACTAGCTTTCAGTGACTAACTTTTTAGGCAGGCATTTGATTTCCAACTTCATGAAAACGCAGGCACGCTAGCAAAGAACCTGTCGGTTGACATACGTGTGATGGACTCTGCTGCCAAAGTGACAATGGTGTAGCAAAAATTTGCTGCTGTTTATGGTTCTTGCGAACCAGCTTATTGGGTTATGCATTGCTTTCTAACAAAACATCTTTCTTCTATCCTTTTAGAAGCTAATTTTTCTTTATATCTAGTTTATCAAGTAGATGTTGTTTTGTTATATTTGGAGTTTTGTTATGATATTTGGGTCAATGTTAACAATGAAGTTTTATGTATAATCTATAGTTCATGGCAGCTGGCAAGTTTTTGTGGTGATGGTGTATTATGAATCAGAAACAAAAAATAAATAAATTAAGCAAAAACGAGAAGCCCATGATAAAAGAAAGAAAGAAAGAAAATAAAATAAATTTTTTGCAATTGTATCGTTTTTTTTTTTTTTGTTTTTTTTCAAACAGTGTTTCATTCTTCGGCGTCGACCGGCAACGCAATTGATTTGCGCTTGGCTGATTTATCTCCAAACTTTTTTTTGCGCGTTTTGGTTTTCTCGTCGCTTGCGTTTTCAGAAACATCTGGTGAAGAATCTGATAGCTTTATATGCTGTTCCTGTTGTTTCTGTAACGACTGGGGCTGCGGTGAATAATACTGCCAATGTCCAGCACCTGCATATTGATGTCCTCCATCCGCCGCCATAAATTGTTGCTGCTGCTGCTGATGTGCGTAATATGTCACTCCTAACCCTGTTCCGGTTGCAATCGCACACATCTGCATTGCTGATTGTGCATATATTTGCGATGAATGTGGATATGGAGCGTTTCCGAAATGCAACGAATTAACTGGCAACGGTCCATTTACACCGGCCATCATTGACATTGTTAATGGAAGAAGAGGCGGCGGTGGTTGTGGACTCAAACTGAAAGGCATTGTTGACGCTGTGGAAGTTGACGTTGAGCTCATTGTCGATTTTGGAGTTTCTTCAGCTGACAAACGGTCTCCCGAATATCGTGATAAGTCTTTTGTGCCATCACTGTTTCTTCTGTGCTGATTCGACGATAAAATTGAGTTTTGCGAATTATTTGGAATTTGACAAACTTGAAAATACTGTTGTTGATGCGGATGCTGAAAATGGTGTGGAAATGTGACTGGATACAGTTGCTGTTGTTGCTGAATAGCTGGAAAATAAATGCCATTTTGAACTAATGGTCCCGAAATAGAATGTCTATTTGGGTGCTGAAGTTGGTGTTGCTCAATTTGTTGTTTATAAAATTGCTGCTGCAGTTGCTTTTGATTTCCACCATAATGCGGATCAATCAAGAACAGCGGCTGCAAATTACCTTGAATTGGTGGCGATTCCTGTCGTTCGTGACTAAAATCAACCGAATATCGAGCCTTGATGCCAAGCTTTTTTCTATTGATTTTCTTCTTTTGCTCCAACAATGTGTCTGCCAAAATTTGTTCATCAACCATCATATTCTGCATCATATCTGCAATATTTTTCCCATCGCCAATCAGCGTATTGTCGCTTTTGCTCCTCTTCAATGCTCCATGACTATCAATACTTCTATTTCTGCCTGTTACCAACTTTGGAGACATTGAGAAATTGGCGCTATTTCGCTTCATATTTTCCCGATGAAACAATAGTGGCATATTGTCTTCCAGCAATGTTCCAAGATCGGTCTCACGTTTCTTCTGTTTGCGAATAGTATCCGCTTCGTGCACTATCGCATCATCAGCGATAAGCCATGATTGTCTCGCCAAATCTCTGGATAAATCGACGTTTTCACTGTCATCATCAGGAAGTGCAAAAGACACCCGGTTAACTACTTTGCGAGTCTTGCCCATATTCGATTTTATCGACGAGAGTTTCGGCGACGGACTTACACTTGAGTTTTCTGTAGTATTATTGCTGCTGTCAGCCACCAAAGAACTTGAAAAATTTGATGATGTGATGTTAGAATCGTCGTCATCATCGTCTTCTTCTTCTTCTTCTTCTTCAGTTTCGCCACCCTTGCCATTTTGCACGTTATCATTTTTGCATTCCACCTGCTCATTCTCTAGTTCGTTTTCTGATACCGTGGATGGCATTGAAGCTTTCGGAAGTGGTTCTGAGTTCAAACTCATGAGAGTATCATGAACCTGTCGCTTATTAGTGGGACGGAGTGGAAAATATTAATAAAACACAGCCAACCTTTTGCTGAGACTTGCTAAGTGAACGCTTCAGGTGCTGTGGGGGCGGACCCGGTGGAGGCTTTGGTCGGTTGACAATTGAAGAATTGACATTCGTTTCTGTTGTCATATTCGAATATGTGCTTGCCATTGATGCAACGGATTCGGAACGAGGGATTATTGGCGGCAGAATAATCGAGCTCTGTACAGAAAAAGAAGAGGATCGATGCAGTAGAGAAACAAGGGGCTTTGGTGGCAGAGTGGACGAAGAATCCAACGCATGCTGCTGTTGTTGAGTTTTGGCTGAATTCTTTGGTTTCCTACTTGTGGTGGACAAGAAACGTTTGAGAGAAGTGCCAATGTTTTTCTTTTTTGGTTCGGACAGTTCTTGGCATTCATTTTGTGTTTGCCGCTGTTCTGCCAAGAGAAAAGAAGTTGACGTAGCGCGATTGCCCGAATAAAGATGCGCACTTTTATTTAGATTGGCGGTGGCCGGAGTATGCGTGTGCGAGCGCGTGAGTGTATGAGTATGCGAATCAAGAGATGAAGGAACGGAAGTTTCTGATGGCGCTCGGCTGTTTTTCGACAAACTCCCTGAAAATCCGATTCGAAACATCGAAGCCAGCACAGCAGCTATGTTTAGTTTTGGTTTTGTTTTCATGCTTGGTTTAGAGTTTAGCTTTGGGTTTGGTGTGTTTGTGCTCGCTGAGCTTGACGGCTCGAATTCAGTCTCCGCATCAGACTCGAATTCGCTCAAAAAGCTTTCTGTAGTTACAGTTGCCGTTCCTTCCATCATGCTTGATCCGAACGTCTGTTCTGATAAAGCCTTGACTTTTGCTTTGCCTCCGAATTGCATCATTTCAAAGTCAAAAGTCAAGGATGAAAAATTACAAAAAGTTTTTCTGCTAATGCTTAAGTGAGTTTATAGTGTAAATGTTTCCTCCATTTTTCGCACCCATTGAGTATTTTATTGAAAAAGAAAATGGCCTGTCAAAATTGTTCTTTCTCAAAACAAAAAACCAAAATATATAATCGTAGTCATAAGCGACTTTGAATGCGCGTGACAACACCACGATGCGCACTCGCATCAGCACTGAGTGTAATATGTGCAATACTTGCTGCCATATCTTTTTTGCGATGGCACGCAACTCTACTCCAAACAGACCAAATCATCGCAGTTCCCGACGCGTCACCATCGCAGCTCACTATTGCGGTTCCCGTAGCGATATCCTCTGAATCTATCGCTGACTTTGATTCTCAAAATTCTCCAGCCAAATTTGTTACGCCAAATCAGTCGATTTCAGTATTTCACAGTAATGACCCGCCAGCAAGAAATTTTCATGGAGTGTTGCCGCATTTTGCGCTAGCGCTCAAAACAGGATCTGAAACTGCTGCAGCGCGGTCGGCCGTGCAACTGATGACTTTTTTAAGCGAGGCGCAGAATGTCATTCTTGTTGCCGAGGTATTCGCTTGAACAAAACAAAATATTTCAAATTCATCAAATTCTCGTTTATTTAAGGCGCCAACGCGCATCGGAAGTTGGATTGTGGAAGACGTTTATTCGAATGCATATACTGATGCGCAGGCCCGCATCGACGCGTCAAAGGGCACATCTCCGCTTGTTCGAATGATTCGGCGTGTTCTGGATACTGATCAAGTTGTTGGCGGGCAAACAGCCAAGTCAAAGGGCTGGTAAAAAAAATTCTTCCTCCTCAGTGCTTTTGCATCTAAACCATTGAAACGAAAAATAACATGAAAAATGAAACACAGGACACTAGATGCACACAAAAATCTTCCCGCGTTCCACCTTCTCCGTTACCGATTCCCTCACGCCGACTGGTATATTATGTTCGACGACGACTCGTACATATATCTTAACAATCTGTCCGAATATCTTGGCACACTCAACGCAAGTAAACCATACTATATTGGTCAGCGAAATAGATTCAAAGGCTGCGATGGTGTCAAGGAATTTGGCCAAGGACCTCTGTTTGCTCAAGGTGGTGCTGGTATTATTATTTCGCGCGGAGCGATGGATGTCATGGCACCGATTCTAGATACATGTATTATTAAGTATAAACCGTGTTGGGGTAAAAATTTTCTTGAACAAAATTTTTTTTCTGAATTATAATTTTATCAGCTGGAGACATTCGAGTCGGACTATGCATGCGTGACGCCGGCGTAAATATTACACATACCGAAGGCTTCTATGGATCTCCGTTTAAGTCCTACGTGTGCCTTTTATCTATTCCTCATCAAATTCTTTTTAAACTTTAGACCAAATGCAGCATTCCAATTTCCCGATAATCCATGCACCAAGCCTTACGTCTTCCATCACACACTCCAGCATCAGATCCAAGCACTCTGGGACACAGAAACTTTTGTCCGCAACCACAGCAACAACATTTCATCCACAGTAACAATGTCTGATATATTTACTTTCATGCATCTCCACAACGCACGGACACGAATGCCTCCCTTACAGATACGCATGCGCAATAATACAGATATTCGTGGGCGTGTCAGTAAAGCGCGCGAAATGAGCAGCCCAGAAGAGTGTTTGAACATGTGCGAGAATGAGTGGAATGAGTGCGTCGCATGGGTTTTTGATGGACGGGTTTGTTGGCTAAAGAAGGGACCTGGAAAAGCAGAGGAGACAATGGGGATGTGGGGTGGGATTTTGATTGAAAGGTATAAATGTGAATGATGAAAAAAAAATATATAAAAATCTGATAAACAACATATTATGAGAGTGGTGGCTTATTGTTAATCTCGCACATCAATTCCAAAGGTGAAATGAATGGTCATAAAATGAGCAAGTTCCTTTTAAAAAATCAGTTTCAGGATAATCAGCTGGTCTTGAGAAACTCCAATCAGCTCCATATGCTAAAGAGCCATGTTTTTCATCAGTATAAATTACAACTGTACTGGAAGATGTAAAATCGGCGTTGAAATCGATCACATGGAATCCGGAATGCATCGAGGCAGTAAGTATTCGGTATGGATTTTCCGGATGCCACTTTATTCGCCACACACCACCTCCGTCGGTGTGATGGTCTGAAAGCGGATTTTTGAAATATCTTGTATCCCATATGAGAATATGTTCATCGTAACTATGAATGTGGGGGATGACAATAGAATTTGCAAATTAGATTTTCTTTCTCAGCATTCATTGGGTACCTGCCCGTTGCAAGAATATACTCTCGATGAGGATTTGACTGAATACTACAGACACCAGCAGAATGCCTGCAGATTTTCATGTTTATTATCAATAGCAACATGCAATGGCAATAAATACAAACTTTCTGCTTTTCATTGTCTCTCTTGCAGTACCACTGCGAATATCCCACGATTTCAAAATACAATCATCGCCACCTGAATAAATAACAGAATCTGGTCTCCAGGCGTCAAAGGAAACGATCCAAGCCTCGAATCCATGTGCATTCCAAGTTTCGCGTTCAACTAGAGACGTGTTCGACAATTCAAGCAGCGACAGGTCACCATTGCTTTTACTGACAACAATTCGCGAATCTATTCCAGCAGAAAGTTTGCCGGCAATACGGTTGGACCAGTCGACAGAAAGACAGAGAACATTTTCTTCTTCAGTGGTGTATCTGCATATTTCACGCAACTTTTTTGGAACTGTCTCAATAGAATATATAATAACGTTTCCCGTGGCGTCAGCGGCGGCAATACATTGAGCACCCACTTGTTCTGATTTAGAATCTTTAGGCAGTTGCCACAGATTGATAAGCGCATGAGACCATTTTATGTCGAGAATTGCAGCGCAATTGATTCTTTCAATCAATTCCAGAGATGAAGAAGAAGCAGAAAACACCATCAATGCACCGCATCGGGCAGTTACTTGCGTAAAGGGAGTCGCATCAGTATCAGCATCAACAGCATCACCAGCATCGCCAGCATCAGCACAAACAGACGGCATCACTTGATACGTGCCGACAACGACAAGGTCATTGCTGGTTGAAAATGGACTGAATTCACAGGAGTCGGCGCAGAGCTCCGTGTCAAATCGATTCTGTGTGATAGTCATTGCAAAAGAGAAAAAAGGAAAAATGTGTGCAACGCAGCTTGAAGACCTCTTTGGTGAAATATCGGACGACGAATCAAACGTAACGGATAACGAACACCACGTAAACAATTCACGCAGCAAACTTGAAGTATACGAACACTCGCAAATAGCTGGACTTTGGTGCTGCGATATTGCCGTCCCGCCTGCCCAACAGGCTTTGCTCGAGCCGCAGTTGCGGCGCTTCTTTGTACCAAATCTTGGACAAAACCAAGCAATGCGTTTCGGGCAAGAATTGCTTCCGCCGTCCCACGAGTGTCGTGCGCTCCTCGAGACGGCAACAGCAATGCTCGCGAACCTGTCCAGCGAAGTACTGCAACACCGTGATCCCGCTTTCGATCAGCTTATCGCAAACCACTATGGCCCTTCTGAAGGAATTGTTGCGCACACTGACTTACCACGCTTTGAGGACGGCATTGTGATCTTTTCGTTTCTTTCGACGCGAATCATGCGCTTTGTAATGATTTCTCAGCCACACACTCAAATCGATGTTGTGCTGAGGCCGGGAAGTTGTGTGTGTTTGTCTGGGGATGCACGTTATAAATGGACGCATGCACTTGAAATTTCAGATGACCTTGAAGAGTTGATTTTTGACAAGAACACCAACGAATGGACGCAGTTTCCAAAAGAAGAGCGGATATCAATTACGCTGCGAAAAATGAAGCCAAATCAAATTTTCGATATGAAAGAAAATGTTTACTGCGAATATAGATTCACTATCCCTGATACCCTTTAAAATCGAACACCGTCAAGGCTCTCGTCTGGATGAGCGAGAAATTGAATTGATCAAACAGTAAAGTTTTTACTTATTTTTTGTATTTATGTTTTTTTTTCTCTTTTTCTTTTCAGTTTACCTATTTTTCGGAATAATTGCATGTGTGCAATAAACAAACGTACACACAGCTTAATAACATTAAATTGTAATTCTATGATATTTGAAGTAAAAATTTTTAAAAGCAAAGGCTAAAAAAACTCCAAAAATTTGAACAAAAAGATTATATGAAAAATTAAGATACCATGAAAAGAACTTTAATTAAACAAATGATGGTGGAGAAACAGTGGCATATGTTGGATTAAAGAAAAATCATAAGGAGGGATTGAAAATTTAGAAATATTCTAAAGAAGAAACAATGAAAAAAAATTTCAATTATCAAATGCGATAATATTTAGATAATGTTTCAAATAGAAACAAAAATCTTTTTGTAGATTGCTACCATATCTGCAAACAGCCATTTTCTAGTTGGATTGAAAAATGAAAATATGCTAGAAAAAACAAAGCAACTAATCAAAGAGATATAAAATGGTGAAGTAATTCGAGTATGAGATAAAGTTGAAGCAGAAAGTTTAATACTTAATGTGTACTTGTTTTTATTTGACAATTCCCATAATAAAGAAAAGGAAAGAGTTGGGTTTAAGTAGTTTTAGAAGTGGAAAGAAAAAGAATAAAGGACACTGAGAAAGAAAATTGATTGAAAAGCAGTCGTAAATTGCTTGAATTGTTTTTGGGTTCTTGAAAGTAATAGAAGGCTTGAGAAATTTCTGGAAAATTCTTCAAGAAAATTAAATTAGCAATCTAATTTACAGCAAATGGATGGGTTGCAATGAATGCAAGCACCATCCATAATCCAAATGGAATGTGTGCCAGGGTGTTACTTGCCAATCCCTCTTGATACTGTTGCAGCAACAGTCCAAAAATTTGAGCAGGTTGAAATTCCTTTAACTGAGAATGTTTCAAGTAGACCATTGACTCCAATAAAGCATAGTAGTGAAACTTAGGGTTTTGTGAAGAAACTTGCCATGTACAGTAACTTTCTGACCATGTCTTTTTATGCAACATATCACAATTATCAAAGAAGACTTCATCTAAGAAGATCAAGTTCTCCAGCAGCCATGGAGTATCATTACAAAACTGAAGAATATCTGTGTAAAAAATTTGGATGGTATGCTGTTCAAAAACTTTCCATGACAATCTGGCTTTCCTCAGAATAAAGGATACTGTAGAAGTGCCAATAGTAGATCCCAGAAATTTACTTTCATATTTCTCTTTTGCTTCATCAAGAAGCATCAACAATTCTCTTGTGTGCAAATCCACTAACTGTTTGTTGCAATCTGGTCCATGCTTCTTGTACATTGTATCTCTTGTTGCTGCTTGTGTGTCATCATCAGCTTTGTATTGCATGATCCATAATGCTATTGTTGATTTGGATTTATCAAACACTCATGCCAGCTGAGACTTTTGCATTCCTTTCCTTGAAAATAGTAAACATAGAGGGTGCATGTTGATGCAAGACAACTTGCCAGATGCCAATTTGCAAGTTGCATCCCAGAATTGCCAGAGGTGAAGCGTAAGCTGAACTGATTTCAAAGAGCTTTTTCACTCAATTTTGTGGAAGAGGCACAATATTTCATGTTTCAACAAATCTTCAACTGTCTTACAGGATGATAATGATCAGTCACATCAGCAATCTTGCCCAATGTGCATTGCCAAACTAGCCTTGTGCCATTCAAGCATACGTAATTCAATTATACTGCTAAATAATACTTGCACTAATTTATTTGCGCTAATTTACCTTTGTGTTGAAAAGTCTATGGACTTACATGCAGAATTCCATATTTTTTAGTTGAAATTCGTCCAAATCTTTGAAATGGAAGGTGGGCGTGGGTCGATGGACACAGTTTCGACAGCGCGGCCAGTGCTTCCGTACTCTGCATACTCCACACCCTCGCCGCCACCATCAGTTGCATCGGGACGGACGGGCGGAAGCTCCACCCGGAATAGTAAAACTGGAATCATAAACGGGTTCAACAACAATGTTATCGTTAGTGCCAACAGTAACCACAGCGACTACAGCAGTAGAAGCAATAGTCGGCGCAGAGCCGGCTCAGATGTGGTGGGTGGGGAACCAGCCGCACTAGACTCGCCACCAACTGCCGTGTGGGCTGCAACAACAGGTCGTCTCAACAGCAGAAGCAGCAGCAGAGCAAGCGTGAACAACACACTTGGCTCTGGAACTGGCTTTTTGTCCACGCTTTTTGCCGCCCGCACTGAATCGATGGCCGGCGGTGACAAGAACGGCAATGGTGGTGTGATGCGGAAGATGCGCAATTTCCTGGTCCGACAAAAACCCAACAGTGACTCACAAGCCAACAACAATTCAAAAAATACCAACAACGACAACAACAACAACAACAACTACCACAATAATAATAACTACTACGCCTCATCTTTGTCTTCGCCAACCACGTCCTCCTCGCCTGTGTCTCCAGCCCCACCATTGCCGTATCAGCACTTTCACGCTCCTGACGTGACTGGAAGCCATCACCACAACCTCCCGCATTCTGAAGGCACAAAAAGCGTAGCGATTACAATTGCTGCTAACAATATCAACGCCAACGCTAGCAACGTTGGCAGCGCGGCGAATGTGCGTTCTTTGTCGCCGCCACAACCGCTGATTGCGCTCGGCCCGCGCCAATTGATGGCGCACATTGCCCTTATGAGCAACGACAACGATAACGACTCGCCCTCGTCCCGTCACTCTCTTTCCTCAACAAACTCAAACGACTCCGACAGCCTACTGCCCACTGATTCGTCCATCGAATCTCCCACTGCTTTTGTTGTTTCTGTCGTCCCTGAAAATCTGCAAGTCTTGCAACCCGACTTGTCACCGATTCTTGGATTTGATAAAAATGACTCCCAAGTGCATCCACCTTCGCCGTCCAGATCGGAAAGACGTGTGTCGTTTGCGTCTGGAGAAATTATCGAACAAAAGCCTGTGAGCAGTGGCGACGACAAAAGCAATAATAACAGTGAGAACAACAACGAGTCGCCTACATTTATTCACAAAGTTTTTAATCGAAACAAGACGAAACGTTTGAGTATTGCTGGAAATATGCCTGCATCCGCATTTCCACCCACAACTACTCCTGCTGTTCCTTCACAGCAAAAAGCAAAGAGAATCTCATGGTCGCCCACTTTTTCTGCTCATGCACAACTGTCGCGCCCTGGAACTCCGGTTTCACCTTCAGCTTCACAACCGACGGTTCAACTTAAATCTGCCGTCAAACAACAACCAAGCGAAAGGCATCATCTGCAACTACCCCAACAACAGCAACAGCAATATCAGCATTATCAACATCAGCAACCACATCAACAAAATCAGCAACTTTCTAGAAAACATGCTACTCAGCCAAATCAGATACATTCTGCGGTCTCATTGCCGCCAAATTTTCCAAATATTGTGGTTGGAACTTTTGATGACGACGCGAAGCCTCTTAAGTTGATTCAAGAAAATTTAAAGAAGAAAGATGACTTTCGAAGGAGTTCACTTGACTTTGAACCAGTTAGTGGCGTCAGTAGCATTACTAGTAGCAGTCGCAGTAATAGTGCTGCAGATAGTGGCAGTGGTAGTGGTGGCATTGTTCATAGCTCCACTGGCAGCCATAGCCGCCGCGGGAGCGGCAGCGGGAGTGGGCATAACGAAAAACGCGTTAGTTACGTGGCACCGCTAAGTACAAGCAACAGTCACAGGAATAGCATTTCAAACAGCAAGCGAAATAGTGTTGTTATGGAGATCAGCAAACGTAATAGTTCAAATGATCTTGCTGCGAACGTTAGTCAACGGTCTAGTTCTACAAATTTATTTGATGTCAGTCGGCGTACAAGCTCTGCATCGATCGGATCCGCTTTTCTTGCACCACAACCGATATTAGTTCAATCTGTGGCGCCTCCAATTGCTGGGATTTTGCCAATACAACAACAACAGATGTATGGGACTCAGACGCAAATTCTGGTGCAACAACCGCAAGTCACACAAGCTATTTTTGGCTCGGTGCAGCAACAACAGCAACTGCCCCCGCAAAAGAGTCAAATACCAATATACACTCCGTTTTCGGGTCTTGCTGCTCCAGTAATGTTTGCGCCACAGCAACCGCTACCTGTTGCACCTGCAGCCGCTGGGTTTGTGTATTATACAAGTGGGACACAGCTGTCAACTCAACAGCAGCACAATCCAAACACATTGATCAGGTTTTCTGAGCAAGAGGTAATAAGGGACGAAAAATGAAGAAAAAAATATAATAACTACTTTTTTTCATTAGTATGAAACATCGTCAACTTTAAAAGTTGCACAAAAGGTAAAAGAAGATCTTGAGGCACGTGCTATTGCAGAAGATTTGTTGAAACAGCGTGGAGAGATTCGACGTTTCAATTGAAGAAAATGATTTTGGATGGAAAAATCAACAAAATAATTGGATGTTTTCTATTTTTATTATTTTTATTAGTGGTTCTACTTCTACCCACCCCACAGATATTTTTTCTTCTTTCTATTATAGTTTATGCCACTTTTTTTTTTATAATAGTGTTTTTGACTAAAAGCAATCAAATACCAAAAATATTACTCCAATGCTTGGTGTCAAATTCACAAACAACACTAACACTATCAGCTGCAACAGGGATGTACTTTCACTAGTTTTTGAAGCAGGTGGTTTGTCAACTGGTGTTGAAATCTGCATTACTAAGTACATGAGATAAAACCCAAATAAACTTATTCTAATACACATAAAGAAATGATAAGTTTATTCACCAGGCATAATCACATAACTTTCTCATTTTTGGTTTATTATTTACAAATAGACAAACTAATAATAAAGTTATAAAGTCATTATATAAATTACTTTATTAGCAAAGAATAAGGAAATGGCAGTGGTGTTTTGTTTTCTTGTATGGCCTAAAAATGCAAAAACAATAAATCACATTTACAGAACTGCTTAAGCCATAACTCCATTAATGGGGAACAGATCAAATAGTATTCTCAACATATTAGAGAGGTTTCACTGTCAGGAATTCCTTTGCATGCCAGTTGGTGATTTCAGACTCAAAAGCCATTCAGATCAGATACCAAGGTATTATTTCAACTTCAACAGTTTGGATGGCAACACCTGTAAGTTTAAGTTCCAGTTTGATAAGCAGGTCATCCAAGATTTTGTAATTGAGCCGGAGTTCCCATGTGTTATTGTTACAGAAGCTGACCATAAGCCTCTAACCTTGGAAGTACTTTTGATTTTGTTTTGGTGTATGGCATATTCAAACTAGCTTGAAAACATTCTAAAAAAGTTTGGGCAAAGCAGAACTGCAATTAGTATATTTTTTAATGCAGCACTGTTTCATAATAATGGCCAATTCAAGCATCTACTGGATTGGGATGTGCATTGATTGACTGAACAAAATTTGATTCAATTTGCTGATGCATATTGTGGAAAAGGTGCACCTTTACAGGACTGCATTGGGAATCCAGGTGGTACAGTTTGTTGTATTTGCCATCTAGGGTGTAGCATACAAAAACAAGCTTACAATGGTTACAAGTGCAAACATGCCCAGAAATTTCAATCAATAAGCTGCTCTGATGAAATTATTGTACACCTGCATGGACAACAACCTGGCTCATGCCATGATCTCTATTTTCTTTGCAAAAGCTGCTTGCCACAAATTTTTCCAGATGCTTTCAACTTACATGGCCACCAATTTGTGCTCTACGGCAATTCAGCATATTGATTGAAGGAAATGGTTGTTTGCCCACTTAAAGTTTAACTTCAGAAAAAAATAAATTTAACAAATGCATGAGTTCAGTTAATGTTTCTGTTGAGCAAGTATTTGGATATATTGTTAGTCCCTGGGAATTTATGGGGCTGCAGCCAGTGGGCATTTATTACTGTGCTGCTGTGCTGTTCCCTAACATGTTAACTTGTTGTTGCAGTTCAAACAAAGTTTCTGACCAATTTGATGTGGTCCCTCCTTCACTCCATGAGTATTTACACTCTTTCTCAGTTCCTTAATAAAGTTATCATTATTTAGTTTTATCACTGGCTATTTTTTCCATTAGAGCAAACATTGCTTCAAACTTTTTGCAAGCCTTCTCAATTCCAACTCCTTTGCTTTCAACTTATGTTCTTCAGATGCTGTAGCAATGGTTTTGCTTAAACTGGTGGCATCAGCAGCTGTAGATTCCTTGAAAAATTTTGTGACATTGAAGTATGCACATCTCTGTGGTGAAAGATGTGTATTGCAAAACAAGTAGTGCAAAATAAATCTTCTTAATTAATTTTATGTTTATTTATTTCTTCTCAAATAAAAGAAAAAATAATAACAATATCAATGCAAACTCACTCAGTATAACAATTTTTGTATTTATGTTGCAATATATTAGTGACTTGGCATTATCCAGAATTTGTGCCTACACTTTCCAAAATTAAATAAACATGAGATATTAATTCCATTTGCTGTTGAAACACACAATAAATACTCTAAATATACATTTACATTTATAATTTGCTATTTACAATATACTTTATTTTGC